>JAWQEG010003822.1:117500-119698 GCA_033782935.1 Petrolisthes cinctipes | reverse complement strand
TAATATTTGGTGAAGTTCTGTCCCTGTTATCATTAAAATATATATACAGGATGATTCCCTAATGTCTTTCATAAATAAAGTGATGTATTTGTGAGGGTGGTAATATCAGACGTTAATATTACTCTCTAAATATACTTCTGAAAACATATATTTGTTGAAAAGGAAAGTGAAACCTCCATGGAGTGAATCTCATGACCTTAATTAAGAACCCTGTCATAGTGTGTGGGACTTCATGGCTGCTGATTCCTCCTGACTATGCCACGAAACAAGCTCCTTCCATATAGGTGTGTGTGTGTGTGTGTGTGTGTTTCGTGGCAATGCTTGAAGGACTCATTTATCTCTAATATTCTGACTACATCACACACAGGGTCCCTTAATTCCTCCCAAAATACAATAGATTACATTTAATTCCCATATGTATTGCCTGTGTCAGCAATGTAAAAATAATGTATGTGTGTGATGCGTTGTCACATATTGCTTGCTTTCACTATCCCTGATTATCTAACTATTATTACATATTCGTGTCTAGACCGATAATGACTTCATGTTGGGTCATTTAACAAACATGAAACTGGACTGGATTTTCTAGGCTTGAAATTCACCTTCTCTCTCTCACCTCTCTTTTCATTACTATTTCTGTGTTCAAAATTCACTCCTGTCTTTCCTCTTCTCCCTTTTTTCTTTCCATTTCCTTCCTGCTTGCTGTCACACCTCTCTATCACCTTCTTCTGGCGCTATATGACCTCGCTGTTGCGGCGCCCAATATCAATCAATTAACAAACATGAAACTGAGTGAGGTCCCACCCCACACTTACAATATAAACTTTGAGGATGAGTAATACACAGGTGTCAGGAAATCAGAGACAGTCCAGGTGGTGTGTTGTAACGAGTTAAAAGTGTCATAGAAGTGTTGAGATATTTATGCATTCATGTACAGTCGGCAGCATAAGTCACCGTGTCGTTACATCTGCCAAGTCTCATATGAAGTACAGTATGGAAATATAAAAAAACTTCACAGGCTCGTAAAATGAAAACCCAGAGAGTAGTTTACTAATTTGTCCTCTGGATATTGTAATTCTGTGTGTGTGTGTATTTTGAGGAAGTGTGTGTGTGTGTGTGTGTGTGTGTGTGTGTGTGTGTGTGTGAGTGTGTGTGTGTGTGTGTGTGAGAGTGAGAGTGAGAGTGAGAGTGAGAGTGTGTGTGTGTGTGTGTGTGTGTGTGTGTGTGTGTGTGTGTGTGTGTGTGTGTGTGTGTTGGTTCCATGATTATCCTACAACAAACGCTAAGTAAGGACACACGACTTTTGCCACCAACTGTACTATTGGCCACAAGACTTCGTACACACGCTGTCTGTTGTTTACTAGAATTTACAACATATAGAAAATGTAAGACTGCACAACTGCAATACAATATTATTATCATGTTTGTTATTGTTATTTTGCAATCACTGAGTCACTTAGTAAACTATTTATTGCAATACTTACAGAATAATGAATGACCTCTCCTTTCATACAGCCCGTGTAAGAATTCCTGTAGCCAACTAAACGCGACAACGAAAAAAAATAGTGTCGTGAAATTTGGTGAAAACATTTGGACATGGTCGATTCAGTGGTGGGATTTTCATTATGTTTCACGAGTGTATCTGAAGAATCTGCAGCCACTAATTCCTCCAAACTATCCCAAGCAACAGGACACCCATGTATTTGTCCATGTGGTCCTGTTTCCTGGCATATTTTGGAGGAATCAAGGCACTCCAATGTACCAAACGTGTACAAAACAGCGACACGAATTTTGTCTTTGATTGTACGTGGGGAACACTGAGTATATTTAGTAATGATCTCACATAGAGGAAGTAAATAATATACATACTCCGATATTAATTAAGGACCCTGTGATCGTGTATGAGACCTGGTGGTGGCTTCTGATTCCTCCTGACTATGCCACGAAACAAGAGTGCTGTGAGGGAGGAGGGGGGAGTGATGGTGAGGGAGGAGGGGGGAGAGATGGTGAGGGAGGAAAGGGGGAGAGATGGTGAGGGAGGAAGGGGGAGAGATGGTGAGGGAGGAGAGGGAGAGATGGTGAGGGAGGAAAGGGGAGAGATGGTGAGGGAGGAGGGGGAGAGATGGTGAGGGAGGAGGGGGAGAGATGGTGAGGGAGGAAGGGGGAGAAATGGTGAGGAAGGAAAGGGGGGGGGAAAT
>JAWQEG010003822.1:110000-112500 GCA_033782935.1 Petrolisthes cinctipes | reverse complement strand
TCCAGGCTTGCTTCGAATAGCCTGATCGAGTATTAAGCCAACTCAAGCAAATATGAAACAGGTTAAGCGTTGTAATTGGTTCACTAGTATGTCAAATGATTCGAAACTTTAACAAGACCTGGATACAAATTTTGGATTGCGAGTGTACACTTGTCCCTATCTGTATCTGAACATTTTAAATATTGCTGCCAAAAAACTACTAACAAGGTTTTTTTGATATGTTAACATTAGTACTCTGCATTAAACCACCTTAATGACTTATGTTTATTGGTGTTCAGGTGTTGTCTAAAAGTGTTGTGGTATTAAGTTACGTCTCAGCTGACATATTACTTAATGGCTACACACTAAAACAACATTGAATTCATCTCCAATCATTTTCAACGTTGAGAGAGGTTTAGAAGACTCACTTTTTCGAACTCTGTTCAGTTTCTCTCCAACACTCCTTGGACCCTGGTCCAGTGCTCTCAGCCATGGCTGTACATACATGGCGTTTGTTACTGCTTCTATGTGTGTGTGTGTGTGTGTGTGTTAGGCAGGGTGGAGATACGGGTGGGGGTTTTTAGGAATGTTTTTTCTGTGTGTGTGTGTGTAAAGCAAGGCGGGGTGGAAGTAGGAGTGTTTGTAGGAAAAATTTAGCTATGTGTTGCTGTGTGTGTGTAGGAAAATTTTAGCTTTGTGTGCATGTGTGTGTGTGTGTGTGTAAGGCAAGGCGGGGTGGAAGTGGGAGTGTTTGTAGGAAAAGTTTAGCTTTGTGTGCATGTGTGTGTGTGTATGTGTGTGTGTGTGTGTGTGTGTGTGTAAAGCAAGGCGGGGTGGAAGTGGGAGTGTTTGTAGGAAAAGTTTAGCTATGTGTTGCTTTGTGTGTGTGTGTGTGTGTGTGTGTGTGTGTGTGTGTTTTCATTAGTTTCTGTTCTGTAGTACCGACAGTAAGTTACGTTTCCTAGTGATGATTCTACTTTGGTGTTTACATTATAATGATGATGATATTGACCAACTCTACACTAAGGGTCAGCAGGTGTAGTTCTCTGGGGAGGAGGAGGAGGAGGAGACAAGGAGGAGAGGAGGAGGAGGAGGAAGAAGAGATGAGGACAAGGAGGTAGGGGGAGAGGAGGAGAAGGAGACAAGGAGGAGAGGAGGAGGAGGTAAGGGAAGAGGAGGAGATGAGGTGGAGGAGGAGGGAGGAGGAGGTAGGGAAAGAGGAGGAGATGATGATGAGGAGGAGAATGGAGTGGGGGAAGAGTAGGGGTCGAGGAGAAGGAGGAGGAGGAGGGGGAAGAGAAGAGGAGGAGACAAAGAGGTAGGGGAGGAGGAGGAGGAGACAAAGAGGTAGGGGAGGAGGAGGAGACGAAGGGGGAAGAGTAGGGGTCGAGGAGAAGGAGGAGGAGTACAGGGAAGGGAGGGGAGGGGAGGGGAGACAATCATTCTTATCTCCACAATGATACTAATGTTTGATATGACCACATTATTTTATCTTATCAGAGGCCCAGTTGGGGTAGTGATGTGTGTCATAGTCAGTCAGTCAGTCAGTCGGGCATTGTTCGTTGGTTGGTGCGTGTGTGTGTGTGTGTGTGTGGTGGTGACAAGTGTATTTCGACCCCACCTATACAACATTTATTTATTTATTTTTTTTATTTATTTTTATTTTTTTTTTACCCTAGTGAAAATGTGCCTGCCCCCCTCACACATAATTTCTACTTTTTTTTCTTTTTCGGTAATCGGTAATAATGCAATCCGGGATAATATTATACAAAAGTCTCACCCAACAAGTTATCTACCTATACACGGGAAGAATTTTACGCTAAAAAGTGTGTGTGTGTGTGTGTGTGTGTTTTTTGGTTATTTTTTTACTCTGAAGGGAATTAAGGGGAGAAGAATACAGTGTTGGTGAATACGGTGCAAATTATTTCCTTTCAAACGATTCCAAGCAACAACAACAAGACACCCTCCATTATTTTTGTTCCTCTGGTCCGACTTTTTTTTTTTTTTTTTTTTTTTTTTTTGAGGAATCAAGGCACTCCAATGTACCAAAAGTATAATCTTCTTTTAAATGATACACTTTCACTACGCACGATAAAATTTATATATATATAGATTATTATTTATCGACCAGGGGATTGATTGTGTGGATGGAATATTTTGACTCGTTCGTGTATAAATAAAAATATGGACAGACTGACTGACTTAAGGGGGAAGTTCTGTATTGGTAAATCTGGAGCAACCGAATCCTCCAAACTATTCCAAGCAACAGAACACTATTATTTTTGCTCTTCTGGTCCTGTTGTTTCCTAGCATACTTTGGAGGAATCATGGCACTCCAATGTATCAAAAAAGAATGACCACCTTAAGGGGACTGTAGTACACTTTTGGAACATTGGAGTGCCTTGATTCCTCCAAAGTATGTCAGGAAACAACAGGACCAGATGAACAAAAATAATGGTGGCATGGTTTGGAGAATTCAGTTGCTCCAGATTTACCAATAGTGTACTAACCCTTTAATTAA
>JAWQEG010003822.1:0-105000 GCA_033782935.1 Petrolisthes cinctipes | reverse complement strand
TGTATGGGTAGGTAGTGGTAGTGATAGGTAGTGGTTGTCACATAGATAAACCATCCCATAGTGAGTAATATTGGTTTGATAACTGAGCTTTGACAATAATAATAATAATACAACTCACATACATAACTTAGTGATAACAAATACAAGAGGATGACTTTATATATTATTAGTATTTGTGATCGATATTATAGGACTTATTTGGTACTGTACAGCCACAATCAAGTAACCACCGACACTTTCCTTCCATCGTGCATGCAAATAAATCAGTATCATATCAAAATATAATCATACAACAACAACACCTTATGTCAACTCAACCCCCTCAGTTATTATTATGAGGTGCTGTGAAATCATACACGTGTTGTTCTTTATTACCAAGATATTTACTACTATGTTAGGAAAGTGTCGGTGGATATTTGATTGTGGCTGTACATACATTGGAGTGCCCTGATTCCTACAATGTATGCCAGGAAACAAGGCCAGGTATACAAAAACAATGATTGCCTGTTGTTGCTTGGAATATTTTGGAGGAATCAATGTACCCAATCTAATCTAATGTTCCCAAAGTATACCTCTACCTCCTTAGTTAATTTTGCATGCTTAATATAGTCGGAGAGTTGAAGGAAGACATTCTCAAAACAAAACGATGCAAAACATACCCAATAAAAAATGAATGACGAATGAATTAGGTGTGTGTGTGTGTGTGTGTGTGTGTGTTCTTTCCTTACCTATGTGTGTGTGTTCATACCTTACCTATATATATGTGTGTGTGTGTGTGTGTGTGTGTGTGTGTGTGTGTGTGTGTGTGTGTGTGTGTGTGTGTGTGTGTGTGTGTGTGTGTTCTTACCTTACCTACAATAGTGTGTGTGTGTGTGTGTGTGTGTGTGTGTGTGTGTGTGTGTGTGTGTGTGTGTGTGTGTGTGTGTTCTTACCTTACCTATGTGTGTGTGTTCTTACCTTACCTATATATGTGTGTGTGTGTGTGTGTGTGTGTGTGTGTGCGCGTGTGTGTGTGTTCTTACCTTACCTACAATAGTGTGTGTGTGTGTGTGTGTATCAGATCCTATACGTATTTACTCTTGGCACTAGTAATGATTGACCTTCAGTTACGTATAAAGTGTGTGACGTTAAAATTTTCATTCTATTAATACGTGGGGCAGATGTGGTGGTTGAAAAGGGGAAGAGGTACAGCAGCTGGCTACACGAATTCCTACACAGGCTATATGGAAAGAGAGGTTATTCATTATTGTTGTGGAAGTATATCTGCAATGAATGGTCTACCAAGTGTCTCAGTGATTACCAAAATAAGAAGTCTAATAATAATAATATTAATGTTGTATTGTAGTTACGTAGTCTTACATTACAAAACAACAAACTTAATAATAATAATGTTGTATTGTAGTTACATAGTCTTACATTACAAAACAACAAACTCAAACTTAATAATAATAATGTTGTATTGTAGTTACATAGTCTTACATTACAAAACAACAAATCTAATAATAATAATGTTGTATTGTAGTTACACAGTCTTACATTACAAAACAACAAACTCAAACTTAATAATAATAATGTTGTATTGTAGTTACATAGTCTTACATTACAAAACAAACCTAATAATAATAATAATGTTGTATTGTAGTTACATGGTCTTACATTACAAAACAGCAAATCTAATAATAATAATAATGTTGTATTTTAGTTACATAGTCTTACATTTTCTATATAATTATGTTGTAAACCTTCGAAAACAAACAACAACGGTGTGTATACGAATTTTTGTGGCCAATAGTACAGTGATATGGTATAAATCTGGATTAACTGATTCCTCCAAACTATTCCAAGCAACAAGATACCATAATGTTTGTTAATCTGGTTCTGTTTCCTGGCATATTTTGGAGGAACAGTCAACAGAGCCTCAGCCATGGTACTAATTGGGGATCTGTTTCGTGGCATAGTTTGGAGGAATCACAGACCAGAATTCTAGTTCACCAACAAAAGAATCTCCCCTTAAGGACCCTGTGATCGTGTATGAGAATTGGTGGCTTTTGATTCCTCCTGACCATGCCACGAAACAAGCTCCTTCCATATAGGTGTGCGTGTTTCGTGGCAATATTTGAAGGACTCTCTAACCTCCAATTTTCTGACTACATCACAGGGTTCCTTAAGTGGAAAAAAGTATTCGTTTCATGTAACCCAACTTCTCCTCTGAGGTTAAATTGGATTAAGACGAGGTTTTCTTGTTGGTGAATTGGAAAGTCTGTGATTCCTCCAAAGTATGCCAAGAAACATCCCCTATTAGTACCATTGACGGCGTCTGTTTTCTGGTGTAGTTAGAAGGAATTGGTAGCCCTCCAATTTGCCAACATGGGAATCTCCCCTTAATAATAATAATAATAACAATAACAATAACAATAATATATGTTGTTGTTTTACAGGCACGATGGTAGTAAGCAGGTTGAGCCTTGCCTTATCTAATAATAATAATAATAATAATAATAGTGTTGTTGTTTTACAGGCACGATGGTAGTAAGCCGGTTGAGCCTTGCCTTCTCTAATAATAATAATAATAATAATAATAATAATAATAATAATAATAGTGTTGTTGTGTTACAGGCACGATGGTAGTAAGCCGGTTGAGCCTTGCCTTCTCTGAGACACTACACACCACCAAACACGTGGCCCATGTGTGTCTCTTCATTACCGTGGTGCTGCTGTTTGAAGTGGGTGCCGGGGGACTATGGGGGGACACACCAGCCTCACCCTCATACCCTCCTCTAGTCACACTCCTATTCCAGCTACTCAGACTCCTACCCCTACTTGCTCTTCCCCAGGTAGGCTAGTCTGTACTGTAGATAAAGGCAGTAGGTGTAAAAGTTTCTGCATACTCTTCCTCTTTTTCTATTGGTTTGTTACTGTGTTTTATGTTTGTTTGTTTATCTAATTACAGATTCTAGTAGTAAGTTATTATAATACATTTTTTATTGCACTCCTTCGTTGGTTTATTTTTGTTTGTTTGTTTGTCTGTTTATTCTGGTAGACAGGTGTTGTTTGTATGCTAATCTGTTAAGTTATTTAGCAGTAAAAACCTTGACTCACTCCTTAATTGGTTTGTTGTTGTTTTTTTATGTTTATTTATTCTTAAGAGACGGGTGTTGCTTGTAAATCTGTTATAGTACTGTACTGTAGTTCTGAATGATGTTGGTAATCCTTCTCATTAAAAAGTCACAAACACTATCAGATCATCATGGTATTATCCTTCCTATCCTTTTTCCTACTTTGCATTTCCCCTTTCTTTTATTTCATCATTATTATTTCATCCTCACTGTTTTTTTTTTTTTTTCAGCTGGATAGTGTCATCTTTATTTGACATTAAAAAAAATATTCTATTAACAGAATGGAAATGCCTATAGAGTTCATCACTGCATGAATTGGAGCTTAATATAATCATAAGACGGAATTATATTATTTTAATGTTTGTATTTATTTGTTCATTTGGGGACATAAGAGGGTAGTACAGTGTTGGTAAATCTGTAGCAACTCCAAACTATTCCAAGCATCAGCAGATCACCATTTGTTACATTTGTTTCCTGAAATACTTTAGTCCGTGTGGTAATGAATAACAGAAGCCCCAGGGAAAACATTTGATGGGTCTTCAATGAGGGACTGATGAGTGTTAAATGAAGTGGTGGATGAATGGAAGTATTTATTCATTGTATATTCAAGGTATACTGTATTGGGAAAGTTTATTTATGCTTAGTGTTTATGATCTAGGAAGGTGTTTGTCATGTCAATTTGGCTGTTCAGTTTGTATTGTACGAGGGGTGAAGAAGAACCCCCAAATTACCTTGAATATAAATAAGTAGGTGTGTGATGTATGTGACTGTATTGGTGGCAGGTCACACGACTAGAGTGAGAAAAGTGGAAATGATTTGCTGTAGAGGAGGAGCATTCTCACTCACACACCAGCTGACTAATGAGGTGCGGAAGGCCAAAAGAGAGAGTGATGCAAATTTACGGTTTAAGAGAGAGAGGGTGTAGGGAATCTAAGAGAAGGGGAGTGTTGATGAAATGTCTTTGAATCCAACCTGGCCAAGGGTGTTGTGAAGGTTGAACCATCCCACACATGAGAGCCATAATCCATACAGGGACAGATGAAACCCTTGTGTAGAGACAGCAGCTGTATAGGGGTAAATTATTCACAAAGTCTGTGTAACACATCCTACTTCTTTGAGGGTGACAGCTAGAGAGGTAAATGTGAACTCTTCAATTGAGTTTATGAGTAGAAAAACACCAAGAATATTATTAGAAAATGTGTGTCATTGTTCATGATGACATTGTTTATGATGATTGTGTTGGGCAATAAGAATTAGAAATACAGTACCATAATATTTTGTAGTCAGTGGATTTATGTATGGCCTTTATTGAATACAGTATTGAGAATAATATAAATACTTTCATATATGCAGTACTCAAACTAACATTGATGTATGGCCTTTATTGAATACAGTATTGAGTATAATATAAATACTTTCAAATATGCAATACCCAAACTATCATCGGTTGTCCAACAGGCGGTGTTCAACTTCCTGGGTCTGATCTGCTTCAATGCCTTCCCTGAGCGAGCCAAGTTGAAGGGTTCACCACTGCTGGCCCCGTACCTGTGCCTGCGTGTGGTGACCCGTGGTGACTACCCTGACCTGGTGCGTCATAATGTCAACAGGAATCTCAACACGTGTCTACGGGTCGGCCTCGAAAAGTTCTTGATCGAGGTGGTCACCGACAAGAAGATCGACCTCCCGGAGAATCAGAGGGTCAGACAGGTGGGTGGGTGGGTGGATACTGGCCTGGGATGGTCGTAGTATTAAACTACTTCTTGGAGGAAAAGGCTCTTCATCGCTCAATTCCTAGTGCAAAATAATTGGAATTAAGTGTTAAAGAAAACTTTTCCTTAAAGAAGTAGTTTAATAATATCACCCTCAAATTCCTTGATTGGTTTTTCTGTAAAATAGTATACTGGATTGTAAATAATGAGGACGTAGAACCTTTTAATTTTCTTTCATTAAATCATCATTACAGGTATATTGGTTGATTTGGTCCTTTTCAAGCTCCTTCATTAGTTTTTCAATAAATTTTTACATTGGAAGACATTAAAGTGAATACTGTAGTGATTCTGAAGATGTACGCTCTCATATTTATCTTAGATTAGCATAATACTTGTAGATTAGGACACATATATAAGCCATGTACAGTTGGCCTGGGATTTTTCAAGGACTGGCCAAATGTATCATAATATATCCTGTGTGTTGTAAAAGGCAACTTCTGATGTTAGAAGAACTTTAAAAGCTAATTGAATAATGCATGTCTTTTAATATAAAGTAGCTGTGTGTAGAAAATTTATTAAAGTGGCTGAATATTTTTCTTATGGCATAATTTACCTATCATCTTACCTTTCTCCATTCATTTTCTATCATCTTACCTTTCTCCATTCATTTTCTATCATCTTACCTTTCTCCATTCATTTTCTATCATCTTCCCTTTCTCCATTCATTTTCTATCATCTTACCTTTCTCCATTCATTTTCTATCATCTTACCTTTCTCCATTCATTTTCTATCATCTTACCTTTCTCCATTCATTTTCTATCATCTTACCTTTCTCCATTCATTTTCTATCATCTTCCCTTTCTCCATTCATTTTCTATCATCTTACCTTTCTCCATTCATTTTCTATCATCTTACCTTTCTCCATTCATTTTCTATCATCTTACCTTTCTCCATTCATTTTCTATCATCTTACCTTTCTCCATTCATTTTCTATCATCTTACCTTTCTCCATTCATTTTCTATCATCTTACCTTTCTCCATTCATTTTCTATCATCTTACCTTTCTCCATTCATTTTCTACAGTTTAATTGTTACAACATTTTTTTTCTGTTCACCCTTGCTTAGCCTTCTTTGTGGCAAACTAAAGATGTTTGTGGTAACATTAGTTGTCTTAACATGGATTCATTATTCCTCCTTCTCTCACATTCTGGCCACAAAGCCTTTCCTCCACCTTTGGATTTATCAGAGACATCGTTACATTTTCTTTCTTTTATGAATGGCATGTCTTAACTCTAGTGACATAGGAATTGGAAGAAAAAAGGAAACCTAAATTCTGTACAGTAATATTTACAAATAAGAATAGTGCAAATGAGAGAGTGAGTGTATTGTGTGCCTGTGTCTCTTCCAAGTCAATCACCAACCAACCAACTCACTGCCATTGGTAAAACTAGATGTATGATAAATATTTTAGTATTTTCTGTAGTGTCTAGTGTATTGGTATATTTGTGTACAGTATTATTAATATTTTGTGTTATGTAAAGCAACTTAATATGCTGGCTTATAAAACAAAAGTACATGTTGTTTTATTAAGTTGTGCAATGTAAATTTTGGCACATTGTTATCGAGGGAAAGTAAAAGGGAGGAAAATAGGGAGAGTGAGATGACACCACAGTTTGGCACACAGCCACAGCCATAGCCATCAGTCACAAACCTGATTGATTCTGTCTCTATCTCTGTCTGTCTCTCTCTGTATATGTCTCTCTCTCTCTGTCTATGTCTCTCTCTCTCTGTATATGTCTCTCTCTCTCTGTATATGTCTCTCTCTGTCTATGTCTCTCTCTGTCTCTATGTCTCTCTCTGTCTGTTTCCTTCTCTCTGTGTGTGTTTCCCTCTCTCTCTGTGTGTGTTTCCCTCTCTCTGTGTGTGTTTCCCTCTCTCTGTGTGTGTGTTTCTCTCTTTGTGTGTGTGTTTCCCTCTCTCTGTGTGTGTGTTTCCCTCTCTCTGTGTGTGTGTTTCCCTCTCTGTGTGTGTGTTTCCCTCTCTGTGTGTGTGTTTCCCTCTCTGTGTGTGTTTCCCTCTCTCTGTGTGTGTTTCCCTCTCTCTGTGTGTTTCCTTCTCTCTGTGTGTGTTTCCCTCTCTCTGTGTGTGTTTCCCTCTCTCTATCTGTGTTTCCCTCTCTCATACAGTCATGCACTTGAGACAACATTCACCAAGTGCTTGCTCATAATCCCTTGTACAGAACCCTTTTACTGCTTCACTTCCCGACACACACATTCTTTTTCCATCGTACACATTTATCCTGATGCGTGAAAGTTTTTGTTTTTCCTCGCTTTCCTTCCTCACTTCTCTCTAGAATTCACTACTGTATGATTCTCACTCAGATACTGCTGTTTGCATCTTGTATCTGGATTCTTCTGCTGGAAGATATAGTCACTTATCTCTTAAATATTTCAAACATCTAATTTACTTCTAGCTGTCGTCAGTATTTCACTCACTCTTTTTACATATTGTTCCCTCAGTTCTGAATGACACTGTCTCATACCCACCACAACTTGTATACTGTACTGTTAGGAAGGCAAAGTAGCAAATAATTAAGCAAGAAGAAACACCATCTTTGGAGGAGCTTATATTCTGTACTATTGTTAATTATTGATATGTTGTGTGGTCTCAATTGCTTATTGTACTGTACCATAGGTTGTGGTACCATCCAGCTACAGACCCAAGAGTGGGGCATTGTTCAAGGCAAGGGCTCTACAGTACTGCCTGGAGGAGGATGTTAATGATCTCTCTGACAATGACTGGATCGTTCACTTGGATGAAGAGACGCTCGTCACTGATGCTGCCATCAGGGGCATCCTTAACTTTGTCATTGAGGGAAAACACCAGTTTGGTCAGGTAACACATCGGTTTTGATCATTCTATTTAGTTCTAGAAGTCTTTAATCTCACATTATTCTGATGAAATTATGATAAATATACAGCACTGTCTTATGTAGAGTATCGTGTCACTATACATGACATTGATGTTTTAGTCTCCACACTGATGTATGATTCTTTGACAGGGTTTGATCACATATGCCAATGAAAACATCCAGAACTGGTTTACCACCTTGGCAGACAGCTTCAGGGTGTCTGATGACATGGGCAAGTTGAGATTCCAGTTCAAAGTATTCCACAAACCACTCTTTGGCTGGAAGGGTTCATATGTTGTCACACAGGTAAGTTCATCACTACAGTATATACCATTGTTGAATCTCACTCATGCATAAGATATGGGCATAAGTCTTTCTTTAGTAAGTTTAAGTGAGTATTTGTGACTTGTTGTGTTCAGGTTTCTTTGCAGGGTTTAATAGTAGTACAGTATTTATACTTGATCGTAAATTATGTCAGGTCATTGAATATTTAGAGAGAATTATGTAGAGTAGAAGTGTGAACATAGGAATGAAAAGGGGCCTTAAAAAGAGTACTGTATTATCCTGCCAATTCTGACATATGCAATGGGGATGGAGTACAGTACAACAATCAAGAATAGATGCAGTGAAAATGTGCTACGTGAGAGAAGAGTTGGCTATGATGATGAGGTGGTATGGAGAAAGCAATGAGATAGTGTATGAGAGGTGTGGTGTGAGTGATAAAAGGCAGTTGTTGCTGTGTGTGGAGTGACTGACTGAGAGGATGAAACATAATACTTCGAGGTGGTTTGGACACACAGCGAGAATGCAGGATGCAATGCGTGCAGTAGACGTAGTTTGGGTGCCAAGGCAATTAATGGTGGGTGTGGGGTGGTTGAGAAGATGAGACATAACACACCAAGGTAGTTTGGACACTCGGGAAGAATGCCAGATGCAGGGAAGGTGGATGGGAATTACAATGAGGGTTTACCGCACATTGTTGACCAAGGTGTATGCGAGTTATATAAGATTACCACACGTTGTCGAGAAAGGTGGATGGGAGTTACAATGAGGGTTTACTGTACATTATTGTTGACCTTCAAATAATGGGGGTTTATTGTACATTATTGTTGACCTTCAAATAATGGGGTTTTTCCTTACATTCTTGACCTTTAGACTGGTGCTGAGAGACGGGTGACCTTCGACCATGGTCCTGACGGCAGCGTGGCGGAGGACAACTACTTTGGTATGGTGGCGCTGAGGGAAGGATACACCTTTGACTTCATCGAGGGTGAGATGTGGGAGAAATCACCCTTCACCATCTATGACTTCCTACAGCAGCGGAAAAGATGGCTCCAGGGCATCTTACTCGTGGTACACAGTCCACAGATACCGGTGAGTCACAACACACCAACAATGTGTATGTAAACATGTGGTCAGTTATATTATTGCACTACTATGTCATTGTATTATTAATTTTTTGTCAGTGAAGTAACTAACTATTGATGATAAGAATCCTACAGGCAAGATAAAGATAAAGGTAGAGCATAATTACAATAGCAGAGATAGTAATACAATAGAGTTTAGTTGTAAGACATACTTATAATGCTCATAATACTCATACATGTGATTGAAAGTGAGATATTTTGTACACTGTATAGAGGAAGAATCCTAGAAGTGACGTTCTATATTCATGACAAACACTATAGAATTAGGTTAGAGCAGAATGTATTGCAGCGAAGATCATACTTGTTGAAAAAGTTTGCTTCAGAGTTTTATCCTCATTTATCAGATTACAGGCTCCGGTCTGATTTACACCGTCTGTACTGTTTACAACTTGTACAAAATATATCTGTAATTTGCTGCATTATGGTATTGAGTATTGGTGTTTGTATACAGGTTTGTTTACAACTTGTACAAAAGATATCTTTAAAATGGTATCGGTACATTATGGTAATGAATACTGATGATTGTCTACAGGTCAGCACCAAGTGGCTACTGGCAGTGTCTCTGTACTCTTGGATCACCATGCCGTTGGCCCTGGCATCAATCATCCTCAGCACCATCTTCCCCGTGCCTGTCCCTGGAGCCCTCAATGTCATCGCCGCGTTTGTCGGTGGTGTCAACTTTTATATGTACATTTTTGGAGTGATAAAGTCGTTCCGTGTGGACCGTGTGGGGTGGTTACGCATGGGTATGTGTATGGCCGGGGCGCTCATCACCATGCCATTCAACTTTCTGGTGGAGAATGTGGCTGTGGTCCGGGGCCTCGTGGGGAACAAGCACAAATTTTATATTGTGAACAAATTAACAGGGGCCCCAGATAAAGTTGTTAGTGTTGTATAAGTGTGAAAGACAACTACTAAATGAGCCTCAAGTTGAAGCTGTTAGTGTTGTATAAGTGTGCCTGCCTAGTCATGTGTACACGTATGTATTTGGCTGCTGCTGTCCCAACAACAAACTGTTGAAGAGGAGCACCACTGACGCAGGTTGAATTTTATAACATTCTAGGCTTGATGATCATTGTAAACATTTCAGGGACCTGGTAGTTATAGTGAATATCTGATGCTCTCAACATGCAGTTAATAATGACCTCCACATTTTATACCCAGTGTAAGGGGATAATACAGTTTTGGTTCGTTAAAGTGCCTTGATTCCTCCAAAGTATGCCAGGAAACCGCACCAGATTAACAAAAATAAATTATGGTGTCGTGTTACTTGGAATAATTTGAAGGAATAAGTTGCTTTAGATTTACCAACACTGCACTACCCCACTGCAGACACCTGTGTGGGACTTGAGACATAGAAGAAGACTACAGAGTGTACAATGATGATCCTTTACATTCATTCCATCAGTGGTGTTCTTTCTTCAGCATGTGTACACGTCTTGGTTCTCCTCTGTGAAGTACTTGCTGCTGCAGCCTACCAGCACTATCACTGCCTGTTGTCAGAGGAAAATTAATTAAACAAGAAATAAGAACACTAAATTATATGTTGACCCAGATAAGGAATATTTTCATGAGCAGCAACAACAGCTTATAGGGACATAGGTAAGAACATTGGTGGTGGTGTTGACTATGGTGTGGTACCGATACTATGGCTCTGTAGTGTGTGTATGGAGTCATCATTCCCTTACAACACCATCGTCAACACCACACATGTTCTTGTCTATAACCCATAGACCACCGGTGAGTGCCTGTAATGAAGTTCACATTTACTGTGACTCCTGCAGCCACCTGACCAAACCTGTTGTAGTTATAATACTCAGAACTGTTATAAGAAAGTCATACTTACAAATCACAAACCGGTGTCAGCCAGGTCATTATTAATCTTTTATGTCAAGTGTTCATCTTTGCTGTACATTGTTCTCAAAACGTGTCTATAAGTATATGCAGCTTGAAGGTAATTTTGTATTGGTAAAAGAAAATAGGTACTGCCGTGTACTGTTTCTGTCCAACTGTAAGAATAATGTTATTAAATTGTTCTGCATTTATTGACATGACCCACACGTAAAAAAAAATTGTAAAAATATTCTTTACAGGTGCTGATATGCTACCAAAGATGGCCTCAGTTTAAGAAAGAATGAATTTAGATTTCCATAGGTTCTGAAGACCTGTCCTGCACTGTAAATTGGATCTAGTTTGCTTGTAGTGCTGGAAACTATAATGTTATTGTGCTCAGGGATGAGGTTTTATATAAAAAGTCCTGTAGCAACTTATGCTAGCTTAGGAGTGACAAGTTAGGAGAAGTGTGTGTAGCAGTTGATATGAATATGGATATGTATAAAGCAGGCACAAAAAATCAAAATTATAGTTGCTGGTGCAGAGTCCTCTAAGTCCCTTTGATTCTCAAGGTGGTGGTATTAAACGAAGGAAAGGCTCTTCGTCGCTCGGTCTGTTTTAATTTGTAATACGAATTAAGTGACAAAGAGCCCGTTCCTGGTTTAACAGTACCTCCCTCAGACGTGTTAATCAAGGCGAGTGTTGACGTCCCTGATGGTGGTAGTGACGGAAACCCTGAGAGTAATGTTAGGATCGGGGGGAATTGCTTATTAGTTGCATATTAGACCGTATGCAGTGTTAAGCATTATTGTGGTGGACGGTTGGTGCTACAGGCATCCCACCTTTGTGATACACATTCACTGCCAGTGAAAAAAAAGCAAGCTAATCTTTGGACTAGAGAGTATCCCAGTGCCAGGGCATTCTGTTCAGGCCACCTGGACTTGCCATCATTTTTCCATAATGAATAGTTGTAAGCCATTTGTCATCATTATAATTTATTATATTTTTGTCTATATTTTTGTTAATTGTGTGTTATCATTTAGTGTAACCAGATTTTTGTAAGTGTTTCACTGTTTGTAGAGGCGATACATTTTTACAGATAAAACCAATAGAAATGGTTTTGTCATTGATAGTGGTCAGTGAACCTCTGCATTTACACACACTGGTTTCCCATTCAAAGGTATATTTGGAAAAGGTTATAATTATCAAATCCTGAAGCTGAATGATCTCATTTGGTGTGTTAAAGAGTTCAATCAGATAAAGGTTATGTGCATCAGGTTAAGGGGAGAAACTCTTGACAGTGAATTGGATGGCTACTGACTCCCCCAAACAGTGTCACAAAACAGGTTACCTATTGGTAACATTGAGGTGATGTGTTTCGTGAGATAATTTGGAGGAATCCGTAGTCCTTCAATTTACCAAAGCAAAATTCTCTCCTTAAAACCCATGAAATGAGTGGGACATTTTTTTCACTTGCATCATGGACATGTTTGGAAACCATTGTTTAGAGGCATTTATGTTGTTGGTGTGTTGGATGGAGGCTACCAATTCCTCCAAAATATACTTACAATACAATAAATCTAGGCTATACTTAGGCTATATGTTTTTGGAACAATTTGTAGGAATTGGTTGTTTCCAGTCTGCTAACAAAATATTACCCTTCTGATTTCTTGTAGACAACAGAACAGTATCTTTTACATGCTGTGTACACTATCAAAGCACATTTCCTTAACATGGTGAAAATACACTGGATTCCTTCTAACTGGTATTGTATACATCTGTACAATATATGTTTTGAGTAGAAATAGTGTTTATGAATTGTAAAAAATTATGTAGCCTAGTTGTGTAAATGTTTGGTGTAATTTTTCTTGGCTTGTATGATTTATAGTAAAAAAATAAGTTAAGACAAAATGAGGGAGCTGATAAATTTTCACCAAGTTAAGAAAAATATGTGTACAATAAATAACTAACCCAGCCTGAGGCCTTACATCCCCAAGGGGCAATAACCAGATGCTCTTATAGTTTGTTCTAGTCTGGTGAATAAATATCCACAACTTACCATATATCCTGGAAACTTAACCATGTGTGTCTCTGAATAAAATATGCATTAGTTTGATAGAATGGATAAGGAACAACATCGTATGAGGAGGAGACTTTATTGACAACGTTTCGTTACTGCTTCTTCAGGTTTTAAAGTACCTACCCATCTATCCATTCTTCCCTTTATTATAATATTGACCCCCTTCCCCTACCACCACCCATCCACCTTTGACCACCTGAAGAAGCAGTAGCAAAACATATATAAAGTAGAGTTGTATGTATGTCTACTGTATATGTTTGTCTATATGTTTGTACACACACCATGCGAAAACTATGTGTCGCACAGCAAAACTAAAAACATCTTTGGAATTGGCACTCAGAAAGGGAGGTAACTGGTATATTTTGGGCACATCTTTGCCACCCACCACTCAGATAATTATCGCGTATTATATATGTGTGTGTTTGGGTGGGTGAGAGAGGGTATTTCCATATTAATTAACTACTAAAATCATCAATACTTGTGTGCTGGTGGGCAAGGGTTACTCCAGGTTACATATAAAAATCATTAATACATAAGATGTGAGGGTAAAGGTTGTGGGTAGTAAAGATGTGTGAAGGAAGGGGTAATAGTGATGTGTGTTGGGTAGTGAAGGAGTTGTGGAGATATTGGTGTGATAAGTGTGGGTGGTGCTTAGGTGGTGATGTGTATTGTTATTGAAGATGTATGAAGTGGGCTAGGTGGGGGTAAAAACTCGCGAAGCGGGCAAGAGGTGGGGGGTGGAAGCCCACAAAGCGGGTGAGGGGGGGCAGACTAGACAACCAGAGTGAGTGTTGGTTAGAGTAGCCAATAAAAACTGATCTTCATACAGTGACACATCTCTTGAAGTGTGACGGCATAACAAGCTTCATTCAGTCTTTAAGTCCCGGTGATGTTGGTTGTAAACATTTTGTGGCAGAAAGAAGAGAAATGGAAGGCCAGACAAAGAATAAAAGGAGATCAAGGTAGACAGATAACAAGATTCAGATTCAGAAGTTTATTCCATTTTACAATGGTTATTCTTTTACATTTAAGGTATGGAGACCAGGTGTATGGAGGAGAGTGGTGGTGGATGTCAGCTGGACATGAGGGTTGGTTGGTGGAGACAGGTTTGGTTCAGAGGCGGCACTGTGTTTGTGGCCAGCCCGATGGGGATTAATTAATGGGGGTAATACAGTGGTAAATCTGTAGATACTGATTCCTCTAAACTATTCCAAACACCAGACCGCCATTATTCTGGTCCTGTTTCCTGGCGAACTTTGGAGGAAGCAATGGTAAAGGATCATAGTGTGTGTTGTTGTATCTGATGTGCACTGACCATAATCTCTAGGCTGACCCAGTTCTCTTTACTTCCATAGTGATAGTTTATTCAGTTCCTTTTGGTTGTGATGTCAGTTTTAAATGTTTAGGTTTAACCTGGTCTTGTACATAATAAATACATGTTAAATTCTTCCAACTTGACGGAAGATTTAGTCTTAACCAAAGACCGATTTTTTTTTTTTTTTTCTGTTACGGATAAGTTTGATATAATTAATTGGCCAGCCATGTTCTGCTGTTGTCATTGTTGTCTTCATTATTTTGAGTGAACTGCAAAAGTATTCAGCTAAAGTTGAGGTGAAATGTCTCCTTATTCTTGCATTTAAATCTTTATTCAGCTATGCATTTACCTCACAGCCTCTATTTTTTATTATTAGTTTGTACCAAAATTGTACAAGCTGTATAACTGCAGAAGGTTGCCACTAAAATTAATTACAATTTCAGTTCATTATTTGTAAGGGAATTAGGTGAGTCTTAACCGGGAAAGCAAGAGCACAAAAGTTATAATGAATTGTACCCTAAAAAGTATTGCTGACTTGGTTACTTATGTTAAGCAAATATGCAACAAAATTATTACTGTAAAATTAATGGTGTTATTGCAAAGTATTTTTTTTGTTTAATGTTTTTGCAAATGAAGTGCCAGTGTATTTTTTTAGTTAAAAGTTACAATGTACAGGCTGTATGGTTCTAATTTAACATAACCTTATTCAATGCAACACTTTGTTTTCTTCAGAGTGCACAGCAGTCATGAAAATTTTTGAAATAATTTATCTTTGCATTTAATAAGGAATTTGATGCACTATGTGTTTGAAATCAAGGAAATGTATGGTTTAAAAAAGGTTTCCACAACAATTCATATGCAACCTAACCTTAGGTTCCTTGGAGATAAAACTTATAACAACTACCTGTGTTATTTGGTATCTGACCTCCACTCTTCATAATATAAGACCAAAACAATAAGATCTAATGCTGTGTAGTGTGCTGATGGAAAGTTATATTGTACAGTACAGCACAAAAACAACAACAAAATAAAACCTAGTACTTGAACTTGTGCCTTGGGGGTTAGTGACACGTTAGCCTAGTGATGGGAGAGATCTGCAGAAGCTCACAACTGGCTTGTCTAGTCTTGTGGCATTATTCCTCTAACTGTTATCAGTCTTGTATACACAACAAAAAAACTATGGTTACACCCTCTGCATGATACAAAATGACACCACGAATGAAGGTTTTTGATAACAGATGTGGCCGCAACATACATACATACACAGGGATACCAATGTGAGAAGGCTGTTATCAAAAACCTTCATTCGTGGTGTAATTTTGTATCGTGCAGAGGTTGTAACCATAGTTTTGTTGTTGTGTGTACCTTTGGGCCGGGCTGTTACCATGCCAAAGATTGCTGTGTGTTTGCTGGGTTTTACTTTTACTTAAGGTGTTGTTTTGGTGCACCCATCCAAAAAGCTGTTTGTAATGTGTAAAGGCAGTTGACTACAGTGGTGGTTTCACTGAAGGATTCCAGACCATCCCTGACCAATTGAACTCTATCCCTTGCCTCTGCACTCTCCTTCTGTGCTACAGTGCCCTACAGGCGAAAATTCCTCTGGGTCTGTGGAGTGAGGTACAGCCCACACCATCACCTTGACACCTGAGAAGAGATGCTGCCACACCTATCTGACTGTGGCTCTGACAGTATTTTCACCACCCACACTGATATTTTGTCTCTTGTCCCACTTTCACTGCTGGACAATCCTTTACTACAGTGCATCTTCAGTTGTGGATATTCTAGTGGCAAAGTTTTCCCCTCCACTCCTATTCCTTCATGTACTAAGCTTTTATTACCTGTTATAATTACTGTTGTTTCAAATGTACATGAATGAACTAGGTACAGTCTGCCAGACCAGTAATTTTGACGCTCTTTTTTTTTTTTACCATTGATGAACTGCCGTTGTAAGTTGTTGGAGCCTGTGTGAATAACATACAGTTGATAATATTTCTGCTGGCGCCTGTTTTCTTCCTCTCAGTGTGGGTTCCTTCATGCTAACAGAATTATTTAGCATTGACCCAACTGGAGACATGTATCACCTCTGTCGTTACACAGTGGCAGACAATATTGGCCGTTTTTTTTTTTTTTTTTTATGTTTGGATGAAGTGTATGATCCCTCCTGAAGATGATAACACACCCTGAGTACCCTCTATGTTGTTGGTGTCATGGGGAACCTTGGGATGTTCCTCCACAACTTTTTTCTCTCCAGCTTTACTCTCCAGATGCATGTGGCCAACTCTTCATCCTGCCCTTATACCCAGGACAAGAGTTTATTTGCCCCAAGACAGTGTTAACTTCGTCTCACCTCACCATCTCCCCCCGGACCCCTGAGGGCCTATCCTGTATAGCTGTTGTTGGTAGTCGACAGTATGCTAAGAAAAACCCACGTTTTATAGACAAAAAGTATTTAATATGGACGTTTCGGAGGCAACTACCTCCCTCTTCAGCAGTACAGAGTTGAATGAAACATGAAAGGAAAATAAGTAGCTGACAGGGGGAGGGAGGGACAAGGTGTGTTCTGATGACAGACAGACCACACCTCACCTCACCTCACCTCACCCAACCGACCTGACCTGGCCATTCTTCAGGGACCCGACCCCACATCTGGGAGGGATTTGACCACTAGTGCTCTCATTAATGGATCTAGTTTGAACATACCTTCATTTAAGTTAAAGTTTTTATAGTGCTGTATACATACTGATTCTAATATTCTACGTTTCTTGAAATTGTTAGATTTGGGTATGCCAATATCTTCCTTCCTTGAATTAATTAAACTGTGTTTCATCCAATGCTTTTTCTTTTAATGATAAATTCTTCATTCAGCGTTTTGGCAATGCTATGGGGTCGCCATTATCCCCCATCCTTAGTAATTTGTATATGGAATTTTTTGAAACTGAGTTATTATCCAACATTGCACCCCCAAATCTAATATGGCATAGGTATGTAGATGACATTTTCTCCTTTTGGCCCAACAGTCTCAATACTAAAATTAATGACTTCCCTACTTTCACTGTCTATAGGAAACCCACTCATTGTGATATGTACATTCATTTTTTCTCTTATCATAATGATTCTATCAAAATGTCTGTCATATCTACCTTGTTTCTCAGAGCATTAAGAATTTGTAGCCCCAAAAATTTAGAGGTAGAAAACAAAAAAATATGGATTATATTCCGTAACTTGAAATATCCTGATTGGTTTATCAGAAAAGCTTATTATAAGGCTAGGAAAACCTTCTATGTTCCTAAATGTCAGTCAGAAAAGAAACCTTATTTATGTCTTCCTTATGTAAAAAGTCTGGAAAAAAATTCAGTCAGTCAGCAGAGAACTTGATGTAAACATAGCCTTCAAAATTTCAAATATACTTCTACTTCTACTTCTACTCTTGTAAGAAATAATGCTACTGTTCAGCCCCAAGCAGGAGTATACAAAATTCCTTGCAAAGACTGTGACTTAGTTTATATAGGTGAAACTGGGAGATCTTTAGATGTTAGAATGAAAGAACATAAACGAGATATGACGAATTGTAACACGAAAAATGGAAACTTTGTCCATGCATATGACAACCACCACTGTATTGATTGGAATTCTGGTAAAATGATAATTAAGTGCAACAATTTCAAGAAACGTAGAATATTAGAATAAGTATGTATACAGCACTATAAAAACTTTAACTTAAATGAAGGTATTTTCAAACTATTATAGACTTGATACTTATTCGAAGCACCAACTCGAGAAGACGAGAACTGAATCACATTATGACTATGAAACACTAATGGTGGGGGTAGGACTAACTTACTATAATTTATTAACTTTAAGGAGTCTATAAAGGAGAATGCAGGGTTCAAGGTTAGAAAATAATTAGTCCTATATATATTAATTTTTTGAATGTGGGAAGTTGAAGTAAGTACAGTCACGAGCACTAATAAGTATACAGGTTAGGTTGAAGCTTCGAACAGTCCAATTTCACCAACGAAGTAATTCCAATGGAGATCTTTGTATTGTGCATTTATTTAGTTACTGTCTCCAGGTATATATTCGAAGCACACCTGTATATTTATTAGTACTTGTGACTGTACAATGTTGGTAAATCTGGAGGAACTGCTGTATGAAAAAGTATGATTCTGATTCCTCCAAATTATTCCAGGCTATAGCAGAACTCCATTATTTAATTTATTTTTCTTCATCTGCAGGTCCTGTTTTTTTTTTTGTTCCCTGGCATTTTTATTGAGGAATCAAGGCACTATAATGTAACAAAAGGGAACATATTACTACATCCTTAATTAATGGTCACTTTATTTGGTATTTATTGAATTCCCATTTGGATACCTTTTTATTATTTATTTATTTTGTTTGTTTAGCAGTGTTCCCATTTGCATACGTTTTTATTTGTTTGAGGTAAATGGATACTAAATAAATTGAATTAACAATTAAATTTTGACATTATTTTCATCAAGTAAATATTATTATAGAAGTCAATCTGAATATTATTATAATGTAAACAGTCCAATAATTACCATATTTGCTAATCACTCCACAACACCATTATTATTATTATTATTATTATTATTATTATTATTATTAACAACTGACCTGACTTAATCCTACCTTTTTAATTCATTTTGGTAATTATTCAGTATATTGCCGTTTTCTAATACAATGTTTTTACCTTCTTCATCCACTAATTTATAATATTCTAAGACTTTTCTTCTATGGCATTTTCTTTGGCAATGCCCCATTTCCAAGATAGGTCATATTCAGATGGGGCATTTTGGAATTAACCTAACCTGACCTGACCTGACCTAACCTAACCTAACCTAACCTAACCTAGACTAGACCACAGCAGACTACCGGGACCTAACCTGGGCAATATACCAGGACCTAACCTGGGCAAACTACCGGGACCTAACCTGGGCGAACTACCGGGACCTAACCTGGGCAAACTACCGGGACCTAACCTGGGCAATATACCGGGACCTAACCTGGGCAAACTACTGGGACTTAACCTGGGCAAACTACCGGGGCCTAACCTGGGCAAACTACCAGGACCTAACCTGGGCAAACTACCGGGACCTAACCTGGGCAAACTACCGGGACCTAACCTGGGCAAACTACCGGGACCTAACCTGGGCAATATACCGGGACCTAACCTGGGCAAACTACCGGGACCTAACCGTGGTAAAGTACAGTACAGTACAGTAGACCTTCTATATTATACAATGAATAAAATTTAATACTCGTAATCTCGTACACACCTTCATTTTGGATTGTGTTATTCATTACCATACACACTAAGTGATTTATTGTGCCTGTATTAAAAAGATAGTGTGTGTGTGTGTGTGAGTGTGTGTTATTCATTACCATACACACTAAGTGATTTATTGTGCATGTGTTAAAAAGATAGTGTGTGTGTGTGTGTGTGTATGTGTTATTCATTACCATACACACTAAGTGATTTATTGTGTCTGTGTTAAAAGGATAGTGTGTGTGTGTGTGTGTGTTATTCATTACCATACACACTAATTGATTTATTGTGCCTGTGTTAAAAGGATAGTGTGTGTGTGTGTGTGTGTATGTGTTATTCATTCCCATACACACCTAAGTGATTTATTGTGCCTGTGTTAAAAGGATATTGTGTGTGTGTGTGTGTATGTGTTATTCATTCCCATACACACTAAGTGATTTATTGTGCCTGTGTTAAAAGGATAGTGTGTGTGTGTGTGTGTGTTCCCAGACTTTTGTTATTCATCACCATACACACTAACTGATTTATAGTGTGTGTGTGTGTGTGTTCCTCTTCTGTCGAGTTCCTAACTTTATGTATTCTAGACCAGCATCATAGTTTAATTACTACATAGGTCTGGTGTTATATATTGAAACTCTAACGATTGATCTGTTCTATAGCAGTATTATGTTGATATTTTAGATTGTCTGTATTTCTCTCGTTTAATTTTTAGGTATTATACACTTCTGACCGTAATATATGGGAGGTGTTTTTTTTATTTTGTTTCTTGTTTTGAAAAGCTATCGATGAAATCATGAGTCATATAGAAATTTTGACAATCGAGCTATTTTCCTGACAAACACCCGACGATATTTGGTACCTTATTCCTTTTCTGACAAGCAATACTTTAATATTATTTCTCTTTGCAGTAAATGGATAATACCAAACGTACGCTTTGGTATCAACTCCTTGGGTCCTTCAGAATTCTACCAGACAGAGGGTCGTATGCAAGAACATCCGTGGTGTTGACGATGGCGTGGTACCGGTACGAAGGCTCGGTTGTTTGTCAATGGAGGCACCGTATTGTTACCACACCATCGTATGCACCATGAATGTTTTTGACGATGGCCCAGACACTCATACCAACGATTGTGGAATGACGGACCTGCCAAGTACTCAACCAGTAAAGAATGTAATCAACTTAATGCAACTTAGGGGGGTAACTTTTTTTTTTTTTCTGGTACATTGGAGTGCCTTGATTCCTCCAAAGTATGCCAGGAAACAGACCCAGATGAAGAAAAATAATGGTATCCTGTTGCCTGAAATAGTTTGGAGGAATCATTTGCTCCAGATTTACCACCCAAAACAATGTGCTATTTATTCCCTTTAATTGTTTATCTGTTGTGAAGACTAGAGTAGGTTTTCTCACATAACCATGAAGATTAACGTTTGAAAAGCTATTAATTCTTCATCTTTATTGACCTACCGTCCTCTATATTCCCCCTATACTGTATATTTTAAAAATTTCCTTCCTTCAGGGAGTAGTACAGGTGTTGGTAATTCTGGAGCAATTAATTCCTCCAAACTATTACAAGCAACAGTCCACCATTATTTTTGTTAATCTGGTCCTGTTTCCTGGTGTACTTTGGAGGAATGAAGACACACTAATGTACCAAAAGTATAATATATTTCTATTAGAGAGTTGTGTATGGACTAATTAATACATTCATTACATTGGGCACATACATCAGTGTGTAATTTTGACATTGGTGTTGTCTTGCTCTTTAAGTATTCATTAACATTGAATCCTTATTGTCAATTTACCTTGTATAGAATTAATTGTTGAAGTCATGGAGTTTATGTTTCTTGGCAAGTAATTATGATGTTTAGATAGGTTTAGCATAATTATTGGGGTATCACACTAGCACACATGGAAAGAGGTTTTGGTGGGATTGGTGGAACAAGTGTTGTGTGAAGATGAACTGTGGTGACATTCTCGGGGCAAAGATGAAATGTATTTTATCCAAGACAGTTCAACGTATGCAGAACAAAGTCAATATATAATTCAATAATGTCAATTAAATGAAAATATAAAGGGTAAATTAATATCAGAAAATATTTTTGTAATATAAATATTTTTGAATGTAGAAAATACTATGTCAATATTTTACTGTGGTTATATTACATTGTCGTGGTGACTGGTCTGCTATGACGTGTTATATATACCGTACATACAGAGAACTAAATCTAGCGCCAGTGTAATCGCTCCTGCCCCATCCGTGTTGGTACCTTGTTCCGCCGGTCCCGGTACATTGATTTGTAGATTGATCCAAATTAAAGGTGCTCAAATAAGCTCCTCCCCACTGACACTATTTCTATTCCTACACATTCCTAGCTGGTTGGGTGAGTGGGTAGGTGGGTGGGTGAGTGGTCAAGACAATACTGTACTCCCATTCAAACAGTCACTTAACTTATGGGACAGTTTGGATCACCTGGAATATACAGCAGTGCATTGTGCAGTCATGATCAAAAGTCCTATCTCTGGTGTATAAAAGTGAACCATTTGAGTGAATCTTATGATCCAACATTACTGTCACCAACGGCTATAGTTTCTCATAATCTATAGAGGGTGTTTCATTCCAAGGTGTTAACAGGACAATTGAATGTGACTGTACCTCTTCACATCACATTTGTTAATGGTGGATGGTATTATAGATACTGTATGTTTTTCTCATGTTAAGATTGAAGAATCGGTGTAGAGTCGTGGACAATAATAATTATCCACATTGGGGTGGATCATGTAAATGTTTGACAGCTTCCCTCTGTTCATTAGCTGAGAAACTTTCCAATAAGTAGGTTAAGTAGATTCTTCTAATATATTACAAGCAGCTACTAACTCACTCTTCAAAACAATAACATCATATGACAACTTGAAAATATTAGTCAGCAATTTCTCTGAGCTATCCATCCATATGTGTATTAAAACTAATGTCCATGAGTGTACATCTGTTACCTTTTGTGCTTCCTGTCCCAGCTCTCAATCACCATCTTCCTCGGGCGCCATATGACGTCGAACAGCGACATCTAATAAAAATTAATCTACGAGTGTACATATTGTATTAACCGTTGATGTTGCAGGAGTTAGTGTGTGACAACAGTGGACATGCAGCAAACCAACCAGGGTCAGTTTGTCATCAAGAGGGACTTTGATGATACACACACTACACTAGCAGGTGAGACAGTTTGTTCACAATCATCACCAGACACTCATCATACACACTAAGTGGTGGTACTTAGCAAACAACTGTACAAACTGGCTTGCAGCAGTGTAGTTTGTGCAGTGTGTTTACTAAGTGCCACAGAGTATTGATGGGTACCCTAATACTTCACTTACTCCAAGCCAAAACCAAACCTTCTGTAATTACATGCCATGATTACAGTACACTATATTTTGTGCCCAATAACTTTCCTAGTTTCTGTACAACTTCTCCCTGCCTGTTGAAGTCACCTGTTGAAGTTCATATTTTTGGGAAAGAACTGTACACTCATAAATCATACAAATGTAATCACTCCATCAAAATACAGTAACTGGAATGGCCAAACAGCCCCACCCAGCCCCCAAGTCACAGCCTGGACTGGGTTTTCCTATTGTGTTGTTGGTGAGTGTGATTGTGTGTAGTACAGTGTTCCATTATGTGTTTAATAGTGTAGTATTCGACCACCAGCACACTCTTCCTTCCTCCCTCATGTTCCTGTTTTATATATGCCTTTCATTCCTCTCTCCAATTCACCAACACCCTATTCCCTTCTTTCACACTCCACTGTTTTTTTTGCCTTTCATTCCTCCCTCCTATTCACCACCAACACCCTCTTCCCTCCTCTCCCACTCCATTGTAAGAAGAGTCTCCGTGTTCTTCCCTGAGCTCACAACTTTTGTTTAATTTTCTGGTGATAACTGTTTTCCTTTCATTCCTGCCACCTCCTACTCACCACTACTACTCACTGACTGACATATTTTTATTTATTTACCTATATATTTATTTATTTTTATGTTTTCCTTTTTTATTTATTTATTTCTTCATTTATTTATTTGTGTGTGTGTGTTTTCACCTATTTGTATCTTTACAGGATTGAGTCAAACTCCCATTGTCCCATGTTGTAAATCCCAATTATCATATTTTTCTTTATATTTATGTATGTTTATGGCAGCGACATAAGCTTTGCGCAGTGGCAGTATCGTAACCAATGAGGTCGAGGATTGCTACTGTGCGGAACTGCTGTCAGTATTGGGAAAAGCAAAAACTTCGGTGACCTACCCCTCCCCAGGAAGGGTAGGTAAGCCTTACCCCGCCTCCAAGCGGTGACCTCGGGGGTACACCTCCTTTTTTTATCTTGTTTTTATCCATTCAGGAGGTGGAGCCAAAGGGGAAGGCAGTGTAGGGGTGAGACCTAGCTGACCCCACATATAGGTTTTAAGGTTTTTATTGTATTTTTATTGTATTTTAGTGTTTTAAGATTTTAATTTCTGTGATTGCATGTTTTTATATTTTGTGATAATTTCTTTTAAATTTATGACCTTGTTTTTAGCTTTTGACAATGCTTGTGTTATTCATTACCCACCACTCCATTTTACACTCATTGAAGACCACTTAATGTATTTCCAGGCTTGTATGTTATTCACTACCCACCACTTCATTTTACACTCATTGAAGACCACTCAATGTTTTCCCAGGCTTGTGTTATTCATTACCCACCACTTCATTTTACACTCATTGAAGACAACTCAATGTTTTCCCAGGCTTGTGTTATTCATTACCCACCACTTCATTTTACACTCATTGAAGACAACTCAATGTTTTTCCAGGCTTGTGTGTTATTCATTACCATACAGGTTAAATAATTTATTGAGCCTGTGTTTAAAAAATATATCTGCTAATCTTAATGATGTTATATTGGGGTCATGCTGTTACCTTCAACCCCTGTCAGCCCCAGAAGCATTTCATTTGCAGTGGACATAAGTATATTTCTTCACATAAATTTTGAGGGGATAGTATACGTTTGATTTATTAGATTGAAGCCCCCTGAGTCCTCCAAAGTATGCCAGGAAACAGACCCAGATGAAAAAAATAATGGTATCCTGTTGCCTGGAATAGTTTGGAGGAATTTTTTGCTCCAGATTTACCACCCAAAACAATGTGCTATATACCCCATTAAAAGTGACTAAAAGTGGTTTTCACTTCTTCAGTTGTACCTTTATTTTTCATCTGTTACCTTTTGTGCTTACTGTCCCACCTATCAATCACCTTCTTTCTCGGGTGCCATATGACCTCGCTGTTGTGGTGCCTAATACCAATCAATTAGTCTCATAAATTTCTTTGTATTTTTTTTACCACCTAAATTAATTAGCTTGTATTTTGTTACAGAATTGTGGAGTGCTGATGTACAATAGATTTAGCAACCTTCTTTGCTTGTTGTCCACTGTGTCCATTCTTCCTTCTTACAACAACAACAACAACAACAGTACAAGCATCACCAGTTACTGTGAGTGTTTATGGAGATGTATTGTTTTATCTGTGTGTTCAATGGGTTGTATTCCTAGTCATTAGAGTCACCATCGTTTATCCATCCTTCCATCTACGACAACAATAGTTCATGCATCACTATATGTGAACATTGCATCAGAGTTTGTGCATTTATTATTATTAAGGTACAGTTCATACGAGAAATAATACATTAGGCCCTCGATATAAGTCAGTATGGTAAACAATAGAGATGTCTGGGAAAATATTTGGTGGTCTTTAATGAGGAACTAAGTGTAAAATGAAGTGGTGGATAAAAGTATTAAATTCATTGTATGTTTACAATAATGTCATTATTATTGAATGGACAAATATGCAGCCAGCAATGAAGAATACCATCATGTAATGGCCGGACCTGAGAGTTAAAGGCAGAATTTGAAAGCTACGCCAGTGGAGTACTCTTATGGCTTACCCGGTAGAAGCACTGCCTGAGATTTCTCTGGTCCGGGGTTCGATTCCCCGTGGGTACGACTAGAATTTAAATGGATCAATTTCTGGGTCTGACTTACTTGGTTGATTTGATTCTTCCTTGCTTGATTGATTTGGATTATTACAATCAACTATGGATGATTTTGAGTTTCAGTGAATATATACTGTGAATATCCACTATTTGCTGATTACAAACTATCAATATCTCATTCTGACATAATATAGGTTAACTTATACACTTTTTTCCTGACTTATTACTTGCTAAATATGTGACCTTACAATATTATTTGTTATTACTGGTAGTGGAGAAGCGAATGACAGAAGGTAGCAAGGTTGAATGTTCACTACAGCAGTGCAGAATTATCTCCTCATTGTCTGAAAAATACCTCCCTAGTTGTTGTTGAAGTTCCTCAAGCTGTCTGGCCGATCAGCCCTGAGCCCGTGAGGAAGGCCATGGTCTAAACCAGGCTTTCCCACAATGCCCTCAGAGAGTGTATGTTGTGTTGTTGGTGAGTGTGGTTGTGTGCATTGCAATCTTTCATAATGTGTTTAATAGAATGAGGTGCTGTGTTGCATCCCGGACAGGCATCTACAATGACTCCATCTAGCTGCTTCTGATATGTCAGAAGGGCCGGGTGGTGGCCACACCGCAGCCTGGCCAGGTGGACTCTGTCCTCACGGGGAAGGGAAGATTCAGATGGGTGGATGTCAGGAGGTCGTGCATGCAGCTGTGTGTTGTTTTTGAGTGTTTGGATGGACTGATGAGTGATTTGAGTATGGATGTGTTTCTGGAGATTGGTTTGGGGTGGGCAGGGTGTAAGAGATGATAGTATTTGTGTATGGTATCGTGTACTGGGTGTTATTTTGATGTTCCTTGGCATGTGTGTGTGTTGTGCCATGTAGTGTAGTGGATGGTGTGGGTTTGTGGAGGCTGCAGCAAGTGTTTGTGTGCCTCTCATGTCAGAGTGGTCCTTGATTTTGAGGACTTTGGTTTCATGGTGTAGGTGGTCTGTAGGTGTGGTAGCTGTGCAGCCTGTGATTATCTTTAGGGCTCTGTTCTGTATGGTTTGAAGGGTGTTGTGATGAGTCTCAGTGAGGTTTGAGGCCCAGGCAGGGCTTGCATAATCCATCACTGATGGAATATATTGTTTGTATACTGTGGTTGTGGTTTCTTTGTTGTGTCCAAATGTTGTGCTGGCAAGTGATCTGAGGGCATTAAGTCTTTGCATGCATTTGTTTTTGATGTCCATGCTATATTGGTTAAATGACATAGATGTGTTGTATGTTATACTAAGTATTTTGTGTGTCGTTTATGGTGAAGTGTGGTGTGTAGCGGTGTTCTGCATTCCAGTTGGTGAGAAGGGTGACAGTTGACTTGGTTGGTGCTATTTTAGTCTGTTTGTGGTGAACCAGGCATTAAGTGTGTTGAGGTTGGGTTGGAGGATGAGAGTGGCTGTGTCTGCATTTCTGTGTGTACATGTGAGTGTTATGTCATCTGCATAGGAAGCTATGTGTATTTGTGGTGCCTGGGGTGTTGGTAGGTCATGCATGTATAAATTGAAAAGAGAGTGATGGTACAGATCCTTGGGGGACACCGTTGGTGAAATTTCTAATGTTTGATGAGTATCCCTGCTTGTCATAAAAGGAGACTAAAAGGGGCTTTCACTTCTCCAACTGTAACCTTTTATGCTTACTGTCCTACCTCTCAATCACTTTCTTATTCAGGTGCCACATGACCTCGCTGTTGCGGCACTTAATATCAGTCTGTTACAAGTCTTTTACCTTTTGTGCTTACTAAACCACCTCTCAATCAGCTTCTTCCTTGGGCACCATATGACCTCACTGTTGTGGCACCTATTATCAATCAATCCTCCTTATTATCTGCTCACTGTACTGTGCTTCATACACCGGTATTAAAATCATCTATAGTTGATGGTATTCTCCATTTCTGACTGTATTTCAAATAATAATGACAATATTGTTACTTGTATGAACTGTACCATAATAATTATTTATGCACAAACTTTGTTTACCCATATTGTTGTGTTGCCAGGGTACCATAATAATCAAAATGTCAGTCACCCACCACCACTGTAGTGACTCAGAGGGCCGTATGCAAGAACATGTTGGTTTATACGATGGTGTTGTACCGATACGACTCCATAGACAAACAACGGAGCTGTTGTATCGGTACACCACAACCGTTAACACCACGGATATTCTTTGCATACGACCCATTGTTTTATATATATGTATGTGTGTTTGATAGGCATAATTCGAGAGTTATTATATATTGATTATACAGTACAGTGTTGGTATATCTGGACCAACTGATTCCTTCAAACTATTCTAAGCAACAACAACAGGACACCAGTATTTTTGTTAATCTGGTCCTGTTCTTGTTTCCTGGCTTACTCTGAAAGAATCAAGGCACTCTTAATGTACCAAAAGTATATTACCCTTTAATAAACATAAATGTTATTGGTAGTTTGTTTTAAGAGGTTCATATACTTTTGGTACATTGGAGTGCCTTGATTCCTCCAAAGTATGTCAGGGAACAACAGGGCCAGGTGAAAAAAATAATGGTGATGGGTTGTTACTTTGAACAGTTTGGAGGAATCATTTGGTTTTGATTTACCACCAACACTGTACTGTCCCTCTTAACCCTAAATCTGTGTGTGCTTTTCAGGTGTGTAGTGACTGGAAACATCACACTAGATGAGGAGATGAGATCAAGAGAGAGCAGAAAGAGAGGAGAGAAGACAACAAAAAGAGAACAGCAAGAGGAGAGAAGAGAACAGCAAGAGAGGAGAGAAGAGAACAACAAGAGAACAGCAAGAGATGAGAGAAGAGAACAACAAGAGAACAGCAAGAGGAGGAGAAACTATTATAATGCTGTACAAGAGGGAAAAAATAAAAATGATTTTCTTTTACTCTATTTATTATAAGACCTATTGGTTTCTCTATTAATAGAGTAGGGTTCAATATAATTGCAAGTGATACCTGTAAGGGTGTAGGGTTTAAAAAGACATGATGAACTCAATCAAATTCCCACATTGATTGAGTAAAATGTTTTATTCCAACAGTTTTGGTGGCCACTGTTACTCTCTTCAGAGAAGTACTTGAAGTTCATTCTCTCAATGTACCTCCCTGAAGGGGGTAACAGTGGCCACCAAAACTGTTGTAATACAGTCAAACCTTTTCATTTACCAGTGTGGGAATATGAATAAGTTCCTAGTGGTCTTACCAGTGTGACTTTTCCAATAAACGTACTGATACGAGGACCTCAAACACATAACCTCTATCCCTTCATCATCATTACAAAGTCAACTCTATAAGCTGTGTATGTTCCTCTATACTGTTTTGGAAAAGACTTGTGAAATTACTACTTGACACAGCCTCTATACACTGTCCAGATATTCCTTGTAAATATTTCAGGGGAGAATCTATTGTTGGTAATTTGGAGGGCTATTGATTCTACTACTATGATGAATGAAGGCCCAGGTATGTAAGTGTTGCTAAGTGTGATGTCCTCATAAAAATCATCATCTCACCATTTACTGGACACTGTAGCAACAACTGTAGGGATGTCAGTGATGAGGTTCCAATATGATGTGTGTGTGTTCATAACTTCACTACACAACCTGCAACACAACCAAAGTAAATATAAGTGTCACATATTCAACTTTAATCAACTCTTTCTTTAGCAATAATTCCAAACTCTTTCACCTACACTCTCTACACTTATGTTTTGCACTGATAAAATTAAATAACTTGTATCCACCACTTCATTTTACACTCAATGAAGACCACCAACAAATGCTTTCCCAGGCTTCTGTTATTCATTACCATACACACTAAGTGATTTACAAAGCCTGTGTTAAAAAGATATAATTATGTGCTAAATATGTTCATCTTATAACAAGGGAATACTTAAGGAAAGATTCTCTTGTTGCTGAATTGGAAGGTCTCTGATTCCACCAAACTATGCCACAAAACAGATCCCCTATTAATATCACTGAGGTCAGTTAGGAGGAATCAGCAGCCCACCAATTCACCAACTAGAGAATCTCTCCTTAAACAGAAAAGATGAAGAGACAACATGAAGGCTTGTGTACTTACAGATGATGATAAAGATGGCATGATGGTGGTGGTGTTGGTTATTCCTTAGAAATGTCAAACAGGAATGATTCGATTATGGTCCCAGTACTGCAAAAACATATTTATTTATGAGTATAAAATGAAATGGTGGATACATGTTATTTCTACATTTTTAATCCAGGGTCTATGTATATCTATTCAATTCAGCTTGAAACTGTACATGAAAATTTGTGAAACTAATGTACTTAATTATAGACTGTGTGACTGATCTGAAATTTAAGAGTCAAGCTGTGTCATTATGGGGAAATTGTGGTGTTGGTGGTGAATCTGGAGCATCTGATTCCTCCATACTACAATATTTCAGGCAACGGACCTTCCAATTCACCCATAAGAGAATCTCCCCTTCATTAACCAGTGGACCATATCAAACTCACTGTGAGTCAATTACTGTTACATTACTTATAATAATGAAAGTGTTGTTATTATTATATGTGATGTCCTCAAAATAGTCATCATCATCTCACTAATACCTCCCCAGTATCCCTGCTTGTTATAAAAGGTGCCTAAAAGGGGCTTTCACTTCTCCAACTGTCCCTTTTGTCCCACCTCTCAATTACCTTCTTCCTCGGGTGCCATGTGACCTCTCTGTTGTGGCGCCTAATATCAGTCAATCAATCATCTTGCCATTTTCCAGACACTGTAGTAACTGTAGTGATGCCAGTGGTGAGGTTCCAATGTGATGTGTGTTTGTGTCTTCATAACAACATCACTACACAACCTGCAATACAACCAAAGTAGATGTAAGGGTGATAAGTAAGAACAACATTTTATGGTGTTGACGATGTTGTGGTACAGGTACGATGGCTCTGCTGTAGTGTGTGTCCATGGAGTCATCGTATCAGTACTGTACCAAACCATCCTCCCTAACACCACAAAATGTTCTTCCCTAAGTGTCACACAAATGTCATTTATTCTCTCTATTTTTACTTTTGGCACTTGGAAATAAATACTGTAGACCCTCAACACACAATGAATAAATGCTGTATTTATTCTTCATATTTATAGATTAATCTGGTCTTTATTTGCATCATATTTTCTTATTTTTTTTATCATGGTACTATTCCAATTATCACATAGTAGATCACATAGTCTGTATGGTAATGAATAACAGAACATTATCCTTTAAACACAGGATCAATAAATCACTTAGTTAGTCAGTATGGTAATGAATAACAGAAGCCTGAAGAAAAAAGAAAAACAAACAAACTATCCTTTTAACACAGACTCAGTAAATCATTTAGTTAGTGTGTATGGTAATGAATAACAGAAGCCTGGGAACAAACACAAAAACACATGCACTATCCTTTAAATACGGGCACAGTAAATCACTCAAGTTTGTATGGTAATGAATAACATAAGCCACACACATACAATAACCTTTTAACACAAGCTCAGCAAATCACTTAGTCTGTATGGTGATGAATAACATAAGCCTGGGAAAAATTTGGTGGTCTTCAATGAGTGTAAAATGAAGTGTTGGATACAAGTATTTGTTAACTGTATATCCAGTTATGCTGCTCTTTATATACACAGTAGTTTACAATGGGGCTCAAAATACTATGCTGCACTACCCGTGTGTGTGTATGTGTGTGTATGTGTGTGTATGTGATTGTGATTGTGATTGTGTATGTGTATGTGTGTGTGTGTGTGTGTGTGTGTGTTTTCCCAGACTTCTGTTAAAAGGATAGTGATAAATATAATCATCTTATATGGAGGGCCTGCTGTACTGGCCATATGTTAAATGATAGAGTTTTCTTGTTATTTGAGGCCCTGTAGTACATAATTATATACAGTAAACTAGTAAAGGCTATGACATGGATTTTCTCTGGTGAGGGCAGGGTCTATCCAGAAATGAGGAAATTCACATCCTCTACCACACCCTGGCCTGTACTATCTGTCTCCCTTACTCATTCCTCCTGGGTAACTGGTGAGGTTGCCGGAGTGGGTGGCACAATAAGGGAGGCTACTGTTGATGGGTTTGTTGGCTCAGGGTACATCATCGTGAGCCAGTTGTCACCTCTTCTGTTGCCTTCGAAGAAACAGATCTCCATTTTTGGGGGCCCGGGTATCTGTGCTGCTTCGGTCGGACTCGGGACTGCTCAGCCAGACAGTCTGGGGAAATACAATAACAATAATAACATGGGTTTTCCCACAAGAAATCTCACCTAATTCAAAACAACATCTAAAGTAATTCAGAATTCCACACTTTCGCATGAACTTTAACATCTTGAAAGACTGGGCTGTATTCAAGAACATCTGTGGTGTATACAATGGTGTAGTACTGGTGCAACGGTTCCATAGACACACAACAGAGTCATCGTACCAGTACCATGCCATCGTCAACACCACGGATGTTCTTGCATATGGCCTACTGTACACACAAACAGTGGGGTTTCTTAACTTTTTATCGAGATTAATTGGTATTTTGAAAGAATTACCGTTTTGTAAGTGTTGCCAGATCCGGCTGGGTCCCAGTATTTTGCCCTGGTAATTTCCTGTACTTTACCACGGTTATTTCCCAGTAGTTTGCCCAGGTTAGGTCCCGGTAGTTTGCCCAGGTTAGGTCCTGGTAGTCTGCTGTGGTCTAGATTAGGTTAGGTCAGGTCAGGTAAGGTCAGGCTAATTTCAAAATGCCCTATTTGAATATGACCTATCTTGGAAATGGGGCATTTGTGGAGGAAATGCCATAGAATAAAATAGTTTTAGAATGGTCTAAATAAGTGGGTAATAAAGGTAGAAAAACCGTATGCAATAACGGTAATTTTTTCAATATTTACCGCCAGGGGATATTAATTTCGGTAAATATTGAATGAATTACCGTTATTGGGAACGGTTTTTCTACCTTCATTACCCACTTATTTAGACCATTCTATGACAATTTTCTTCTATGGCATTTCCTCCGCAAATGCCCCATTTCCAAGATAGGGCATATTCAAATGGGGCATTTTGAAATTAGCCTGACCTTACCTGACCTGACCTAACCTAACCTAGACCGCATCAGACTACCGGGACCTAACCTGGGCAGACTACCAGGACCTAACCTGGGCAAACTACCGGGAAATAACCGTGGTAAAGTACAGAAAATGACCGGGGCAAAATACTGGGACCCAGCCGGATCTGGCAACACTGCTACAAAACGGTAATTCTTTCAATAAATACCCAATAATGGAAGCCAGAGTATTTAGTTGTCATTAGATATTAAGGTATTTATTGAATGAATTACCGTTTTGAAGCAGTGTTGCCAGATCCGGCTGGGTCCCAGTATTTTACCCCTGTCATTTATTGTACTTTATCACGATTATTTCTCGGTAGTTTGCCCAGGTTAGGTCCCGGTAGTCTGATGCGGTCTAGGTTAGGTTAGGTCAGGTCAGGTAAGGTCAGGCTAATTTCAAAATGCCCCATTTGAATATGCCCTATTTTGGAAATGGGGCATTTGCAGAGGAAATGCCATAGAAGAAAATAGTCTTAGAATGGTCTAAATAAGTGGGTAATGAAGGTAGAAAAAACGTACGCAATAACGGTAATTCATTCAATATTTACCGATATTAATTATAACAGTATAATATAATAATACACACGTGGGTAATGATGGTCCTCCAAGGTTTGTTTTGGTTGGTTCACATTCCATACCAGCAATCCACACTCTTGTAAAAAGGTTCACCATAGTTTTTTTTTTTTTTAATATAACTTGTTGTCCACTAGTTTATATATATGTTTAAGTGATAATATAAATGGTGGTTTGTTAATATAAATAACAATAATAATAATAATTTAATGGTTTGGTTATATATATATATATGAGACAATATCAGGTTTTTACGAAAAATAACATTGGAAAGCCTGACTCGACATAGAAAATGAAACACACACATAGAGCAGTATGGATAACTATTATAGAAAATTTATAAAGTATAAATAAATAAATAAATAAATAAAAAATTAGGTGTCCAAAGCTATAGAGTTGGGAAGGCCGAATGGATTTGCAAGTCGTCGCTGACGATTAAATTAAAGTAATTATGGGAATATTTTCCTTTTAATCAATAAGTTATGTTTCTTTATTGGAAGAAATTACAATATGATTCTTCTTTCATGCCTGGCAAGCACATGCAGTGACGGAATTATAGGAGTTAGGTTAGGGCATTTTCCAAAATCTGGGGCACAAGAACTGAGGTTATGTCTTTTTTCGTGGTGCCACATTCAACAACATTCATAGTGCATACGATGAGGTGGTGCCGGTACGATGACTCCATAGACAAACAACAGAGCCATCGTATCGGTACCACGTACACCATCGTCAACACCACGGACGTTCTTGCATATCACCCAAAGAACGGGTCTAGGTAGATATTCAAGTTCAAGTTCAAGTTTAAGGTCCCACAGAGGGCCGCTCATGGGCGGCATGATATGCGGGGGATTTAGGGATCTAGGGTAGGATTAGGAATGGGGTTAGGATAAGGGTGGATTGGGTCAGGGACTGTGGGTTGAGGATTAGGATTGGGGAGGTAATGATTGGTGATCCTATTTCTAAATGTGTCAAGAGTGGGGCTATTAACTACGTGAGATGGGAGATGATTCCACTCTTGGATGCTGCGGGGAAAGAATGAGTGCCTAAATATATCAGTGCTTGTCTGGTATGTATGGTACTTTAAGTTGTGGCTGCCTCTAGTGGATCGTATACTTGTAGGGTGTAGATACGTGTCTTTGTCTATGTCAACTAACTTGTCTGTGATTTTGTATATCATTTGTTGTCTGTGTATCTGTCTTCGTGTTACTAATATGCATTGGGCCATATTCAAGAACAGTTATGGTGTATGCGATGGTGTTGTATTGCTGATACGATGGCTCCACAGACAAACAATGTACAGAGCAATCATACAGTTACCATACCATCGTATACACCACGGATGTTCTCGAATATGGCCCATTGTCTGGCTCAAGGAAAAGATCGAGGTTGGACCGTTTTCCTAATCACGATACACAAGACACCCACTGCCTTACACATCCCTATATACCTCATACCAATTAAGGGATCCTATAATTATTCCCCATACCCCAAACAAACCAAGGGATCCTATAATTATACCCCATACCCTAAACAAGCTGAGGGGTCTCTATAATTATACCCCATACCCTAAACAAGCTGAGGGGTCCTATAATTATACCCCATACCCTAAACAAGCTGAGGGGTCCTATAATTATACCCCATACCCTAAACAAGCTGAGGGGTCCTATAATTATACCCCATACCCTAAACAAGCTGAGGGGTCCTATAATTATACCCCATACCCTAAACAAGCTGAGGGGTCCTATAATTATACCCCATACCCTAAACAAGCCTAGGGATCCTATAACTATATCCCATACCCTAAACAAACCAAGGGATCCTATAATTATACCCCATACCCTAAACAAGCTGAGGGGTCCTATAATTATACCCTATACCCTAAACAAGCAGAGGTATCCTATAATTATACCCCATACCCTAAATGAAGCCAAGGGATCCTATAATTATACCCCATACCCTAAAGAAGCCAAGGGGTCCTACCCATGCCCACACTTAGTTTAGTTCTAAAGTAATAATGAACTGTACATTCTATTTCTCGAAAAGAAAGTCTAACGGGGGAATAAAAGTGTCATTTGATGGGCCAGAATGAACAGAAATGAGAGGGACAGCAAACGAGGAAGAAATGATAACACCCAAACCCTTATGGGGGAAGTACAGTGTTAGCAAATCTGGTAAACTGATTCCTCCAAAATATTCCAAGCAACAGAACACCATTATTTTTTTTCATATGGTCCTGTTCCTTTGCATACTTTGGAAGAATCAAGGCGCTCAAATAGATTTGAGTGCCTTCATTAAATTAAAGCACTGCCCATATCTTTACAGGCAATACTCCCTGAGGATATGGTTAGAGCAATCAGAAAAATGAAAACGTGAAAATAATCCTAAGACGTCAATGAAGTATGGAATGTTGTTTAAACTGTGTGAGAGAGAGAGAGGAGGGGAGTAACTTCATCGGTGTACCACTTTCCTTTTTCCTCTTGTCCTGCATCTTCTATTCTTGGGGTTGGGTTTGCTTAGTTTCGAGGGCATCTACAGAAACTCTAAAAACAACTTGGGGAGTACAAAGAAAGCCTTAGTTTGTTATGGGTGTGTATTAAACCATTTGCTATGAGTACAGTAAGCCCTTTATATCTACTGGGTTTATGGGTGTGTAATATATAAAGTGGGTTTACATGTACTGTTGGCCACAAGAATTTGTACACACGCTGCTGTTGTTTTCGAGGGTTTACAACATACTGTATATAGAAAATGTAAGAGTATGTAAATGCAATACATTATTATTATTATTAGGATTGTTGTTTTGGTAATCACTGAGTCTCTTGTTAGACTATTCATTTCAGTACAGTACTTTCAGAATAATGAATGACCTCTTTTTAAACAGCCTGTGTAAGAATTCTTGTGGCCAACCGTATACAGCTTCATTACAAGCAGTTCAATGTACACCCATAATAAAAGTGAAAAAAGCCTCATAAGTTACTATTACATAAACAACAACATTAGGTAAGAACATTGCAATGATAGTTTCACTTTATTAAATATATCTGTCAAGTAACTTATTACAGTGTGAGCAAAAATAATGTTGCACTGTACAAAACGTTTGTTGAGTTTTTCATGAAAAAAATAATAATAAACGTTGGAGTATGTTCCGGTACGTTGGCTACCGACCAATGATACAACATGAAAAACCAAACAGTGAGGTCAAGGTCTCAATGAAAAACTTAAAAGCAACACCTTACTGTACCTAAAGATAACAAACCATTTTCCAAGCATCAAGAACACATATGGAAAAAGATGTATGAAACCATCAATTATGTAATTATGGGTTATATGAATAAGACTACAGTATAATAACCATAATAAATGACATTATCTAGCTACAGCAGCAATACTGACTGCCGCAGGGAAATCCGTAGTATAATAAAATACTTAATGAAAAACACACACTTCTGAAACATTGTTGGTTAATACAGAGTAAACAAAAAGAGAAAAATACACAAATTGTGGGATCAATCTTGATATTCAAACCAAGATTTGGCCAAGCCGTACTCAGCACAAGTCACAAAAACAAAATTACCATAATAATAATAATAATAATAATAATATAATAATAATTATAATTATAATATAATGAAAATTCTTGAGTGACAATTTAATGTAGGTAAAAAATACATTACGATGATACAAATTGCAAATGAAAAATTTCTAGTTGGAATTAGATGGAACAGAGCTAAAAAAAATTTAAAGTGCTAAAAAGTAGCTTTTAATGACAACTACACCAGACGGCAAAGCATTCAAAATGCATCGCACATTTCTTCAATTTACATTAAAGCCTGAATATTTCATAGGATAAACATAATTTCTTCACTAACAATTCAGCAGTCAGTGCCTTCCCTTAGAAGGTTTAATAATAATGCCACTATTTATGAGAAAATCTTTCAAGATCAAATAATATATTTTCATACAATATACTATCACTGTAAACAAAACAAAAAAGATTGTAATCTTACAGTTTTAAACCATTGCAACAGGTTATTATTAGCTCTGTGTATTTTGCATAATTTCATCTACAAAACACTCATTTAAATAACGATAATGTATTATAACCTCCTTCAAGTACTGTATTTGTTTTTGTCACTCAAATCTTGTAGGGTGGCCGGCCTCAGTAGCGAGCATAGCCATCGGTGGCCGAGCCAGCGCTCATGCTGGAGAACGAGGTGTAGTTTCCTCCACTGAACGATGGTGTGGAGAAGTTGTAAAATGAGTTCTGGCCAGGCACGTGGCCAGGGTAGCCTGCACTGGTCCCACCACCATAGCCACCACCACTGCCGATGGGGTTATAGCGATTGGCAGTTCGGTCTGGGGCCATCTTGCCGCCCTGCTGGTACTGACGATTCTGTTACGGAGGCAGACAACCATTATTTCATTTCAATAATTACACACTTGCCAGTAAAACCACTCTGGCCAGCACCTGAGCAGACACACACACACACACACCACTAATTACACCAGTCTGAGAGTGGGTTACAAAGGGAATAATACATTTGACACAGGGACAACACTTGTTGCTGCAGGGGTAGAAGGATACATAAACAACTTGTAAAAATAAACAATTATAAAAGAAACACATAAAACCGAAAAACACATAAAACCAACTAAGAACATTAATATTTACTTGTATATAAAACACGAGCTAATGATACCATAAATGTTCACAATACCATACAGTACCTTTATACTGTATCCACTTTCAAGTTCACTCAGCAGATTATCAACATTTATTGGAGTTACTGATATACATCAACATCATAATTATACAGTACATCATATCCACATATGTACTGCAAGGTCTGAGCAAGTCAGGAGCCAAGATACAAACTCTGAATTGTTTTTCAACTGCTTTAAGCACAGAATGCATAAAGCCAACCATATAATTACAGGAGTCCCTGGCAAGCATAAATATATGTATACACAACACCAAATAAACACACAAAATCTACCAACCTGACCTCTCTACTTATTTTAACCAACTATACAGATATCGTGCAGCTCACAGACTTGCATTTGGGTGACACAGGACAAAAACACAAAAGGAATAGAGATGTCAATTAGGCAGAGCCGAGCTGAGCTGACATGGCTGTGAAGCAATGTCAAGGTATCTGGTAAACATGCAATGATAATTAACACTTATCTTATACTACACTGTATGAAACTCTGGAAATGAAATTCAAAGATGATAAAATTAAGTCAACAAATATTTTCTGTTCCCCATACACAATGCACGGTGGTAACCTCCAAACACATTCTTGCCGATGATCACTTGAAGTAAGTTGTGTTTGCCTTGATGATGATGACGACAACTGCTGCTGTTGCTTCCTGTGGCTTCAGGGTCACCATTAAATTCTCCTAATTTCTGTTTTCTTGTATATATCCAGTCCTCTCAGAAATGTCTCTTTACCAACCATTACTATTCTAGTAGCTGCAGGAAATATAAGTTGTGGTTCCCTTCCTCTTTACATCAACAGGGACACACAGACTCAGTGCATGGCAGCATCAATGGACTTGGCATAAATAAAAATGAAAAAACTAAAAGTAGCCGTAAAGAAACTTGGAAATAAAAGAAAAGAGAATCCATGTGTACCAGACTTCTAAGGGCAGTTTAAGTGTGGAATGAAGAAAATCACAGATTCTGACTCTAAAGAATAAAATAAATGGTCGTCTGGATAGCACTGACACCCATACATCGAACACTCTACCACTGATTATAGTAACTGTGATTGGGGTTAAGAGATTACCAACCTACGCAGTGTCTGTTTTCGGCAGTAATTCAGTTCACGTTTGACAAGGATTACGGCCTTATGCTGAAGGTGGAAAAAGTTAACATCTGAGTAGTGGAGGTGGAGAGTTTTTATGGCTGAAGAATGAATGAACTTGTGGTATCAGCTAATGAAGGCCATGGGGTATAAAGATCTTCAATCTCCTTTTATAAGAACATGTTTCCTGTTAGTCATAATAAAAAGCTGTGTTTCATCACCACACACATCTGATCTCCCTAGCAATATGAAATTTTGAGCTTCTGTACAACCGTTGTATTGACAATAGTGTGGATACTGAAGGGTAAATTATTAGTCAATTCCTGTAACATATGCACAATAATACAAAACCACACCATTCTTCTAAAATAAAGATACTGAAGGGTAAATTATTAGTCAATTCCTGTAACATATGCACAATAATACAAAACCACACCATTCTTCTAAACTTAGTACCAATCTGCTAAGGGAAGGGTGGATATCTGGAGCATTTAAGTCACCAACAACTAATGTACATTGCCGACCCAGATTTACTATTCTGAAGACAATGACTCCATAACAGTAAACCTTGATACACACCAGTACACAATACTTTGATGAGAAACACTGAATACAATATTAGTGTGAGGGAGCAGCTCTGATGAAATAACAGTATTTTGGCAGTCAAAACATTAACTACATAACAGTCCTAGACAAAACTCATACACTATGATGATATAAATCTTTTCTTAGCTAATGGTGCAGTATCTGATAGACAACTTGTTTAGGTATCAACTCTTGCACAACAATTTATTTCCTCAGATATATATATAATCATTTGGCTTTAGTCCAAGATAATACTGTACCTAAGAAAATATGCTATGAAAATAAGTAAAGAAATAATGCTATGAAAATAAGCAAAGAAATAGACTAAGAAAATCAACTATCTATCTGCAGTACAGCTTTAACACCATGAGTATGATGAAATAGTTTTAACCTTTGGATGTCGGCAGTGATTCCCTCAGACAAGTCAATTTAACTTTCAGTTATCAGAGGCACGTAAGTCATTAGTTGTTGTTTATAAGGTCACATGAGTTACAACTGTGTATCCTCAATGCATTCTTAAGCAACAATGGCTGGAGTCATTTACATTCTTCTGGGTACAATCATACAAGTAAACACTGAGGGTTTGGTTTTGATTAACTGATTGATATTAAGCGAGGTCATATGGCACCTGAGGAAGAAGGTTATACTGTACACTAAGGGAACCACAGCTGATAAAAAAATAAAATAAAAAAAGTTTTGGTTTACCTCTCAAAAAATATCATGACTTTGATGATCATTTTTGGAATAACACCAGAAAATTAAAGAAGTCTGAGGAAAAACCTCACTGCTCAAGAAGATTCATTAATGAGCATATTTACAAAACATTACATAAGACTAAACAATCTAAAGTGATGTTGACCAAATTTGTACAATAATTTGGCAGGTATGTACAATGTCAGCAGCAGAACAACAGCAATGCACCTTTGGTGGTAACTAGTATAGACTGTGGAGACCAAGTCATCCAGGAGTAGGAAGAGGGCAGGGAGATGAAAGGGGTGAAACAAACTCAACGTAACCAATGGGACGAAAGAGTGAGAAGTACATAGAGACTACAGTGATCAAGTGATTGAAAGATGTTCTTATTGTCATACAGGGTAAGGTAGTGACAATGACAATATCCTATACAGACTACTGTACATATCTACATCACCTTACATATTGCTAAGAGAACTACACACTGCTAACTAATATCCCATGCAACTTATTAATCCAACCTGTATTAAGTTAAACTGATATCACACAAAAGTATCTGGAATGCAATCACTCCTCCAGGATGTTGACACAGACTCCTTTACAACATGATGGGCCGTATGCAAGATATATCTGTGGTGTTAATAAGAGAATACAACTGAAGCAAAATAATATCTCTCAAACCAATACCAAAGAATGTGATTACTCTGACCAGAAATTTCTACAGAAAGTAACAAAAGGATATTAACAGGATAAAATAGTCTACATTAATAAAGATGTTGTTTTGCTTCAAACAATGGCTTGGGTTGCCAGAGACCATAAAAATTATGCCATCTTGCTTTCCCGGATGATAAAAATAAAAGTACCGAGAAAACAATATACTGATCCGGAAAGTATCAAACGTCCAGGGGGAATATTAGGAATATGCATGCACAAGGACATCAAGCAAAATGTAGCAACATTCAAGACAAGAAAATATTTACATGATAACAAATATTGACGTCAAGAGTTATGACAAAAACATAACAGTACAGACAAGCAAGTGCTAAGTGTCTAAAATGTTGAACTTGTAGTTTTGTTCTAGTCAGGCATTGTACACATTACATCTAGTGACGCTGCACTAAGTTTATATTAGGTCAGATAATGTAAACTGGACTTGAATTAATATTATCAAATGAGGAGCTAAACTACATTATGATATGAATGATACACAGTCATACCTACAACATAAGGTACTGTACACAGTACTGTATGTTTGAGGAAGAGTCTCTCTACTGTCATTTGCTTCTGCAGCCCTACTATAAAGTTATTTAGTGCTATTTCATGGGAATAAGATCTTCCTTTAATTATTCAATAAATTTCAGCAGATACTCTAGCCTTGTTGTGGGAAGGTTTAACTTGAACAGGAATTGTCCTTCACTCACACACAGGTATCCTCGCTGACCATAAAATCTAACCCACCTGAGTTGAAACCCAAAATCTGGAGCAGGTAGTTTCTGGATGACAGCCAACCCAAAGCCTCCATTTGTGAGATGTGTGTTACTTGGTGATGGTTTGGGTGGGCTATCGTCCAGATATCGATTGCTTCAGATCTCAGACTTCGACTCGGGCAGGCTAGATTTTATGGTCAGCGAGTGTACCTGCAACGTACTACGAGGTCTTCCAAAACATGCCAAACTTTACAATCTTCTTTGATTACTTTTGATACTATTAACAATCTAAAGCTAAAGCACAAGTCTGTGGTCACAATGTTTACAATTCAACAGGGTGGTTCCAAATGCAGTAAGTGGGTGTTGTCATCTAGGAGGCTAAGTCTGTAAGTACTAAACAAAAACACTGTACAGTAATGTATAGTACGTCAGAGAGGGAATATAATGGGAAGGAAAAACAAGACAAGAAGTGTATAATTTAAAAGACAAAATGTCCACCTCAACATTCCTCTTCCAATACAGTCACACAGATCATGAAACCAACCATATACTAAAAAAACATAACTAATCACATCAACCTTACCCTGATTCCAGTCTCATATTGTACACTATATGTAGTCAGATGCAGAAGTTGTATGTGCTGCCAACAAGGATCAGCTTAATAATTTGGCTTTTGGTGGAATATTGGTTTTCTTTTCACCTACAATATCTAGTTTTAGTTTTAGTTTTTTTTTTAATCAAAGTGAAAATGTACTAATTACTTTCTATAAAATATGATCTTAGGTTTGTGTATATTCCAGTGCTTTCAAGTTACAGACAAGTACATTACTGAAAAGCCAAGAAATTAAATGCATCGTGACATACTTCATTTACCAGAAAAAAAAGAAGGGAATTTTGTAGGATATTGTGTTCCAAGTTAGTGCTCCACCATACTGTATGACCAGTGAAAATCAAATAAGTTCCTTCACAAAACCCAGCCACCAAACTGACTACTGATGACATTGGCCATGACATCTGCATCTGACCCTCTGTTGAGAGGAGTCACATCTGGGATTCTCATTTTCAAGGTGCCAAGGTCAAACCTTGGTGTGGTTACTATGATCAGATAAATTAGAGATGCATTTCTGTTGCACTGGGAAATACTACAGCAACCCATCTGCATATTTACAGCTAAAGCTACTGCATATCACAAACCAAATCACATGCAAATATCAATCAAGATGGATTAATCTGAGTACTGTAAATGCAAAATTCTCCTTTAAAAAAAGGAGGATTTTCATTGGTTACTTATACACCAATATCAATATACAATGTGGATCTGCAATTTTGTTTATATGTAAATAAACACTGCAAACTGGTATACAAAAGTGTGACACATTACATTACTAGACCATTGATGTTGACAAATTGGAGTACTGTACACCGTATCCTCCAAACTACTTTATGCCAGAACACAGACAACTTCAGAACAAGTGTTGTTCTGTGTCACAATAAACTCCAATCTGCTAACAACATAAATCCCTTAGCTGCTTTTTTATCAATATACTTTGTCTATTCATTGTACAGTTGGCAAAATGTGAATTGCGACAAATCTAGATGGAACGTTAACTATATAAATATGCACAACTATCTGTAGGGACCATAAGTATGTAATACAAAAGGAAATGTACATTTCCTTTTGTATTACATACTTATGATCCCTAAAAACAACTATGGACATTAATATACTTAGTTTCATCAATTGTTGTAGCAATTCATATTTTGGCAACTGTACATTTAACATTTGTTTCTTGAATTTGGTGCACTAACTGGCATAGCATATAAATTGAACCACTAGCTGAAATGACTATAACGTCACTATTACTAAAGCATCATGACCTTTGAAGAGGTTTAGAAGCATGTGCTAGTGGAAGCCATATGCAACTAAATTCACAGTAACAGGCTAGCTAGGCAATCACTGGCATGATGGCTCCACCAGGCACCATGTCTACTAAACCTTTATACAGGTCACCACGGTCATCATCTGAACCATTATTTTCCTTACATATGACCCTACATGAGAAGGTCATGAGCAACTTCATCTGGGTGACTGATAAACCTCCCTTTCCTCAAAAGGCTTTAAGTTTACTATAATACTACAGCCCTATTCATTCATTAACATAATACACTTGGATCACTTTGTTAGTTGATGAATGTGTCTTTTTATACCTGACTTTACATGCATAAAGGGAACTGAATGGCAAAGCATTGTATGTCTATACCACAATCAGAAGGCTTAATGGAATTAAAGATGGCTAGAGACTACAATTCATTATCATATTTATCATCTAGCATACACTTTACTCCTGGACAATTTATCATGCAAATACATAAAACAAATGAACTTTTGAAACATCAGACCATATTTGCATTGTAGTTCCCTACTGCACAACAAAATTCTGATCATTGGTACCACTGAAGAAAGGCTAAGTACTAAGTTTTTAACATCATACTTTTACAGCAGGGGAGCAAAGAAACATTCATGCGAACAAATAATTATTTAAAATTCCTAAACAAAACAAATTCTCAAATGGAAATACATTCCCTATTGAAAAAAAAGTAAGGGTTCCAAACAAAGTATCTGCCAAAATTTGCCTTACCTAGAGTATTATACTGTTTCTATATGATCACTACCATGGCTGGGCCACACATTAGAAAATAAGAAGTCCAGTAACATCAACACATTCCTCAGCTAATAACATCAAATCACCTCGAAACATTCACCAAACATCACAACGAGCTCAGTAGGAAGAGGCACAGCCAGGAGTAACTCTGAATAACACAGGTAAGGAAGCAATGAAATGCCACAATCATACAATCCACAGTTTGCCTTTGAATTAGAGATGGTAATTTCACCAGTTTTGATTTTGCAAATTGATTGGTTAAGCATATCAATCAGATTTGTACTTAAGCACCAGTCAACAAGATGCAAGCTCATGAGGCCGAGTCATATGCAAGAACATTAAGTGGCATTGACGATTGCCTGGTAACAGTTTGATTACTCCATAGACACAATACAGAGCCATCGTACCGATACTGTGCCATCGTCAACACCACGGCTATTCCTGCATACGACCCATAGTTTGCCGATGCTTACAATCAACTAGAGAAAACTACCAAAGGCAAAAGATACACAAGACAAGGTTAGGGTTATTTTGTGGGTAAAACACCTATTGACAAAACAAAACAGCAGCAACTCAAACCTACACTGGCTGACCACTGCTACATGCTTGACAACCCTAAAGGGGGTATCACACTTGGTACGCAAACACGGAATTTGCCTACCAGATGGTAGGCGAACACGGAACAGTGACCACAAATGACTACCAAAGCTGGTATCCATTTCTATCCATACCAGGTCTGCAAATTCACTAACCAATCTATTATAATTAATCATTTCAAAGTAAACGAGTTAAATAATTATAGAAAATAATATTGTTATATAAATATTTTAGAATAAAACAAATATAAACACTGGGTATAGTAAATACGATGTCGATATTTTGCAGTTTGCCCGTCACACGGTCACAGTCATCAATGTTTACAACCAGCGCCGCAGTGTTTACTCAAGATTCCAAGCATGGCCAACAAATTCAATGTACAGTGGTCCAGAGAGGCTGAATTGTTGTTGATTGAGAAGGTGCGCTGTACTGAGTGTTCGTCATCCCCAACAAACTCCATGTTGTTGTTTGCGTTTGATGACTTTGGTCTCGTCGTCGTCGTCTGCACTCTGCCTCCAAGCATTCCTCATACACAAACCACGCAACGGGATCAGTGTGATAGCTCTGTGTGGTCACCGTTCCGCGTTCGCCTACCAGAATTCCGCCAATTCTGCATTTGCGTACCAAGTGTGATACCCCCTTAAGGACCTTACTGAACTTGCATTAATGTTGCTGAGGGATTGAAGGGCATTAATTCTCCCAAACCGTGCCACAAAACAAATCACCAGAGTACAACATTATTCAAACATATGGGTACCCTCAACACCCAGAGCAACCAGGAGGTAAGGCTTTCAATTGTATAAGAAAAGAAAATATTCAACCAGTGTGGGTTTGAGGCCTATAAATAAGAAAAATCATTGGCTGGGCGATGATGATTGTTAGTTGGTGTATAGTATGACAGTCCCACAGACACTGAGTAAAATTATCGTTCTGGTCATCATCATCATCATCATCATCGCCTGCCCATGACTTTTCCCATATTAGGTTGTGGGTTCCAGTCCAGTTGGTGGAGTTTCAACTCAAAACAATCAGTCAGGGTAAAACACTTCCCAAAACTCACCATCTAAGTTTGACACAAAACACTCAAAGCAAAAGAAAATGAAACACAGCACAGTACTGTACTACAATTATACACTCAAGAGAAGGAACAAGAAACAAATGTAGAAAAATACAACCAAGAAGCCAATTACCAGCAAGCCATTTCATAACCAACACACAGATATAAACGAGCATGATTCATTACATAACTAACACACACACAAATAAATGAGCATGATTTAATACATAACACACACACAAATAAATAAGCATGATTCATGACATAACTAACACACACACAAATAAATGAGCATGATTTATGACATAATTAACACACACACAAATAAATTAACATGATTTAGACTACAGTGACTGACCGAGTATTACTGGGCAAACTTTTAATGAAACAACAACAACAGGAAGTTAATGCAACACTGGCCAGTGATGGGAAAGCAGAACTAGTCATATTTATTGAGAGGAAATGAGGTACAGTACAAAGGAATGAGCGGAAGAGGAAATTACATATACAATAGAAGCGAAGGGGCATCAAGGAAAAGGAAGAACTTAGTAGTTTACATATATTTAGTTGGTATGCATTATGAATGGGAAAGAGTTTAATTAAGTGTATGGGAATGAAATAAATATAATTTGATGAACAAAAGTTACTGAGCAATACAAAAAGAGGAAATAGAAGTTTGAGAATGAGAAAAATTAGAAAATGAATAGATTTGGGAAAAAGATGATGGGTTGACACACAAAAGATGTGAGAAAGATACCAGCGGATGGAAAAGAAAATATATCTGGCATTTTGTAGGAGAAAGAGGAATGAAAGGAATGTTGGTTGTAAAGCTAAGAGTAAATAAAACAGCAAAATAAACTTGAAATTTGAGGACTGTGTTGAAAAAGAGATAAGGAAGGTAGAGCAAGACCCTCATTATACACTTGGCAATGTGACTAATATGTAAAGTGTGTAACGAAGCTATATATGTACACTATAATGACATATTGACTCAACTGAAAAAAACAGAAGGCAAAAGGTAAAAACATCCAATAATTAAATAATGGCATTCCTTTTAGTCTGATAATTTGTAATTCAATGCTTCTCATAACCAGCAAATACAAATTATTGACATACCTTTCTAGTTATAATAATTTGTCCTATAATGGATGATTATGTTTGAACTTTGCCATCAATGTGCATAGGATACAATATATGTACCTTTATCCACATTAATTATGAATCAAATGCATTCAATCTCTTTACACAAATGACAGTAACTAATCCTTATGATCAAGTAAGGTTGTTTTTCAATGGCAGGGATTGAACCAAGATGCAAAGTCTCTCCAGGACCTGAAACAATCCTACCACGCCTGTTATGTGTAATGGATTCGTTACTATCATACGTGTGAAGTGGGTCAGTGCATTTAACACCTTAGGTCTACTTTGCCTCTCAAGTTGTTTCATAAAATTGGTCCCTTCAATCTACTAGGTCACTCTAGTGTGGAGGTTGGTGCAGTCTACTGATATCTAGCTGGGCTATTTCTAACTTTTTCTTCCTACATACACACTCTCCCACTTTCCTTTTGTGTTTTTTGTTGGGAGTCATGTGTCCCCAATTTGTGGCTGGGATTAAAGCCAGGGATGTATACAGTAATCGTGTATATGGGAGTTAATGCAAAATTAGGGTGGTTAGAGTTGTGAATGTGATGTGATACAGTATTATGAGCTTGGTGATGAGCAAGCTAAAATTTCTTCTGTACATTCTTTTTTCTTTCTTTATGTTTCAAACTGGAAATAACTTCAAGGAGCCCATTACAATGACCTACAATACCCTGAAAATTAATGAGTGTGTAGTTGCAAGTATTTGAAGAAAATGAGGTTGGGAATGACAGTAGCGTAAGCTGAACAAGAAAATTAATACTGAATAGTACCTTATTTCCCGGACATAGGTTTGTGGGAAAAAACACAAAAAACGTGAATATTTCTAAAACCATATACTGCATTCACACATAATATCTGAAGAGCTCATGAGAATCAGCATAAAAGCTTTAGTTTGATAAACATACTTCCATTACCAGTAAAATTCCCGAGGGTGTTTTAAAAGCCTCGTATAAGAATAATACTGTAGTAAGAAGTTGAAGTTGTTAAAATCACATTACATACAATTTCATTATATTCTTCAATATTTATACCCAACATACCGTTACACATACAAATATGTCATACGGTTCTGTTAGAGCTCACCGGATACAGTACATCAATTATGGTAAAAGTAGTATCCTATCACTGAATGGGACTTAAAATATTAGGAGAATATACTTTGAGCATGAACTCCACTAGGCTTTTGTTAAATTACTTAGCAAGCACCTCCTCCTACACACCCCACACTCAAGTCACACCTGTACCTGCCCAGCAACCCTGCTTTCACTCCCACAATTCACACCACTATTAAGCGAAACTCTTCATTTGATAAAGCTTATTCTGGTTTCAACTGAAAGCTAAAAGTTTTTAGTTAATGATGATAATTTATTTTATTTCTAATATTAACAGTTACAGAATTACCAATTTCTTTAATTAGGCAAAAACCAGATATTCTGACTACCACCTACAATTGGTGTGCAGACTATAATAATTACCCTAGATATGGATGCATTCTATTGGTTACTGGTATCCAACCACTGAAACTCAAGCTCTTAAGAAATTTTATGCTTCAACAACCAATGACTCCCTCTTCGACGATATCATCATGTACATGTGTCAGACAGCAGGGTGTGCCTATTACATAAGTGTATAGTCTGACAATGTGTTTTCCTGTGACATTTTAAATCATCTGGCTTTAGTCTGTGCCAAACATTTAAAATGTGAGTTGGTATGTTACCTAAAATAGTGTTTAACCTTTGCATATCAGTGGTGCTTCCCTCAAACAGAAGGCAGAAGGCACTCTCTCTACAAGAAAGTCAAACTATAGTCTGAAAAATCATGTCAATACTGCAAGCCACTGTCTGCCTTAGGGATTGATTTTACAATAACCGGTACTTGCTATATCTTCCATTATGTTCTTATAATATAGGCAAGGATACAATCAGAGAAGGGTACAGTACCTTCCCTTCTTTTGATCATTCCACCTTTAGGTATACAAAACCAGGGAAAGGAAATAAAGGCCAACAATACATAGAGCTAAGGATTCACAAATATCCGGCTAAGGAGAGGGACAAAGCAGCCGTGTTCAGAGTCCAATGCAAAATTTCGCATGGATGAGTGAAAAATCCCCTTCTAATATACCTGTTGATCAGGAGTGAAACAGAGTACATATATCACAAACCCAATCACAGTTACTCAACCTGTTGGCAGTGTTCCTTTTCTGGTGTCTAAATGCAAATTCCAAATGACCAGGAATTAGGTCCAGCAATGATATGGAGAGAGTATGTGACAGAATGAAGAAAATATGATGGATGAATGAGTGAGAGGCGAAGAAATGGTGTAAAAACATGAAAGAATGTAGAGAACCTAATAATACAAGAAGGATGGAAAGTTGCCACCCCCTCAAAAATGTCAAAACCTTATTTCAAAATGTGGCAGTATCAGTATATTTTTGCTGTACCTACTCTGATTATGTAACGAATGAGTACGGTATCATTCCTATAACATCGCACCTAAACAGCATATATCCTGAAATATTAACAGCCACCTGATCAGCATTTATCCTGAAATATTAACAGCCACGAAAATGCGTTCCTGCCACCACAAATGTCTAGTGTACTGGTTGATGGTGTGGTGTCTGCCATCTTCTCACCACTCATAGGCAAAGACTGAGGGAATGCTACTGGAGTTTTCTTTTAACGAGAGAAAATAGTTCGTTTCCTTACACCTGACATCTTACAATACTAAACCTGAAACATATAATTGTAGATAGATTCAAGTTTTCAAGACTCGTATATAATTTCCTTGTTGTTGCTGTTCCTCAGGCTGCCTTGCCAAATAACCCAGATTGTCTAGTTAAGTATACTGTATTGTTTGGTAAAATGTGTCTTTGCTTGTACTGCCTTTATGAAAGAAGTCAGAATTTAGACGAGAGCCTGTGTTAGAAAAGGAAGTGTAATCCTGAACCATGTAAGGAAAACAAGTGAGTAATGGTTTAAATGGCCTCCAGTGGCAAGGACATGACCTTTTCATAGTGACGGAACACTAAAAGATCTTGCCACATTATTGAAAGGAAGTTTGAATGTAGGGGATGAGAAAAAGACATTAAAACGAGAAATTGAGAGAGAGAGAGAGAGAGAGAGAGAGAGAGAATAAGGTAGCTTGCCTGGTAGTAATGAGACTAAGAAAAGACATGACCTGTGAGAGTTACAATAAAGGGAAGGGTCTCACCTGGTAGAAATGAGACTAAGGAAAGATGTGGCCAATGATATATAATATAGAGGGGAGGGTCTCACCTGGTAGCGATGAGGCTGGGTGCAGGTGGGGCGGGCAGCACCGTCCACTCCCGGGCTCAGTACCACCTGTGATGATACTGGGGGGCAGTGCCAGGTGAGCCAGTGGCAACCCCCTCACACGCAAACACACACTTACACATGCATGAAAAAACATATCTGTACTGTTTGCACCAAAACATAAAAAATACACGTAAACACACACACACACGACAAGCACGCACATGGATATACCTGCAGGTTTTGCAATCACTTTCACATTTACTTCACACCCTTCATTCATTATATCACACTTGTATCCTCTATAACAAAACATATCCATTCATTAATATCCTTCCTATTCATTTATAGATTCACTATGTTCCTCCACTACTTGGTCCTTACTCCATACAACTTTAAAACCTCCACATCATATATATCTTCTTTTCCTACATTATTTCCACTATTTCCCAAAGGCTATCACACAATATCCTACATCACCTCCCATCCTCAGTTAGAAAAAATACTTGGATTCCTCCCTGCATTCAACTATACCCATACCAATGTAGTACCCCCTCTTCCCTGCAGTACTTATATCCATTCTTCCTAACACATCTACATTATTCCTTAAACTTTATAGCTTCCCGTAATCCAACTCGCATCTACATGACAAACAAACGCAGACACACAAAAAAATATACGTAATCCACACACATGTACTAAAACTGACAGCACACACACACACACACAACCAGGATGCAATATTATCCTATAGTATATGAATGCACATATGTAATTTTCATAACTCTTGCAATACAATATTTCCAGCAATCTATTCCAGCAATGATCACTACAGTAATCACCCCCATATCCGGCCCAGTCAGTCTTCTTTGTTACGCGCTTATAAGAACAATGGCAAGCTTGTCTGTTACCGATTTTGTTGGTGTGTTCAGTGACTCTGCTTAACTGTATTGCACCTCCATCGGCAAAATTATTTAGAATAGTTCTGTCATTAGAAACAAAGAGAGAAATTTTGAGTTGGATTTGCGAATGGAGCAAGGAGGAGAAGGGATGGTCTGGACTGTCTGAGAACTCTGTTAACACCATCAGGCTCCATGAGAAGAAACTGAACACAGCCTAAGCTTCACCAGACACTGTGGTGGATAAACTCCACCTTAAGTCTGCAATGTATGGCAAGATGGAAGAGGGAAAGAAGTTATGGGTGGAGGATATGCAGCAACGTAAATATAGCCTTCCAGATGTCCTGCTACATTCATGGGTTAGATGTGGTTTGTTTATGCCAACTTGATCTAAATAGATTTTAGTGTTATTGCTCTACCATTGTAAGTATTTCTGATCTTTGACACAAAATAATTTATAATTAATACTGTACTGTACTTGGAAGAAGAAAAAGTACAATTAAAATTGCAATATATCTGTGAACAAAGCCTGCAGACAACAGACATTGCAGTGATGGTGCTATGGTACCCAAATGGATGGCAAGGATACATTCCAACAAAGCTTGAAGATCATTTGCTTTTAACTTATTACCACATACTCATTGGGACATCAGATAACTTTAGGTTTGTTGCACTGGGAAGTTGAATGATTGAGTTTTATGTGGTTGAAAATATATTCACATACCAATAGATTTTGGATTTTTATCAAATTGTTGAAATAGGAAACACCAATTCATCACGTTAACACTTCACCACGCACTGACAGCATTCCCTGGCAAGTAGAGAGAGACTCTCATTACTGTTCGGCTTTTTAAATCAACCCACCTTCCCCATTTCCATCGTGGCCATGGCCTGTTATTAACCAGACTGTAATACAAAAATGGCACTTACTTTTATTCACTAGTGCAAGTGGAAATTTCTTCCTTCCGGACAGGCCTTGGCCCAATTACTTTGGATACAGGGGTGATTACTGTAGTTCTGTATAAGAAGCCTGATAAATATATGACTGGAAATAGCATATGAATATATACAACATAATTATGTAAACTATCTTTCTGAATTTTAAAACTGAAGTTAACCTGCCATCCACATTATGAAAATGAAAATATGAAGTTCACATGTTCACACAACATTTGCTTCTTAGTACTGTAATCTTCCACTTCTTTTGGTTAAAAATGCAGTAATTAGTAGAAATCAGTACCAAAATCATTCATATAAATACAAAAGTAATCCTCCATCATTAAAGATTTCTCTTATTCACTCTTCTATACAAGTAACAGCACTGCAAAGGGCCCAAACCTATACAGCGCATCTCTGAAGTAATTTAGAGGCTCATTCTTAAATATTGTTTAGCAGTTACAAGCAACCCATGGTAATATTCCAACAAAAACACAAAGACAGTAAAGTGAATATAAAGTGGTCAACTGTTATATGAAGTAATTCTGTGAGATAACCTTGTCATTTTCCTTAGAAAACTACTGCTATATGTTAGTATGTCTGTGCATATGTGTATGTAACAATAATAAGAAATACAAGAATGTGTAAACACTACAATACAGTAAAGATCTAATATCCGAGAAGATTCAACACTATGGTTTAAAAAAAGATCACATTTCCAATTTCTCACTAACTCCATGTGACACAACACCAAAACCTTTGAGGATGCATTGGCATGGAAAGGAAAGCATAAGGTTTATCTGAAGCTTTATAAGCAAGTTTATGTAAATTTCACTAAACTATGGTAATCCTTGTTATAAAATGTTCCTTTAAATTCTTCCACCAACATAATAAAAATCTATATCACGTCCATCATACTTATCTTTCCTGTAAACCAGTACAGTATAACTTTTATAAAGAAAAGAAAAAATAAATAAATAAATAATAAAGTAATTTTCATAGTTGTTTGAGCTTTACAAAGGTCTCATTTTCCCCTACATAAAATACGACACACACTTACTGACAGTCACTCTCAATAAGACTAAGAAACGTCATTCATAGGAAAGTTACTTGTCTAAACCATGACCCCTCATTACCCACTACCCTTGACCCATTGTCTCATAATCACAACATGTCTTCACTAATCTTTGTTTGAATTCTTACACCAGTTCAGAGAGAGCTTCACCCAGTAACTTGTGTGGCCGAGTCATTGGTGGTGGTGAGATAAGTTAGGAAAGTTAGGGCGGGGAGGGGAAGCTCAGATGGACGATAATTGGCAATGACTTTTTTATCACTCTTCTCTAAGCAAAATGAAATGAAGACTGCTTCAATTAATGGCTACTTTTCTATGAATATTCATTAGGGTATCCATGGAACTAATTTCTGATTTCCAAAACACATTCGAATTTTTCAACTGTTCACCGACTCAGGAAGTTCCAACCAACACAATATGGAGAGGGGGTGGAACCGATGGTACTAATGAAAGAATAATAAAATTTTACTGATAGGTCAAAAGTGGTGTGTGATACTACACTAAAATGCAAACGAAATCTGCCTCAACGGTCATACCACTTTCAAACTTATAAGAACTCAAAAGAAGTTACATTGTCAATCTTATTTCTAAATTAAAAGTCATGAGTGTACCATTTATGTAAGTTTCCTGGATGTTTGAATACCAGTGAAACAGGATTCTGCTACATTCTTGGAAATCACTGAACAAAACATACATAATGAATGCATAGTATTCGTGCCTTTCACTGTATACAAAACTATGTAAATTTAGTTCCAAATAAATATTCAGTCACATATAAAACAAAAGGTTGTAATGTTTATGAGTTAAAATATCCTTCACCTTGTGTGCAGGAAGGGGTAGGACTAGATTGCATTACCAAATAATTCATACATGGATAATTGAAATTTTACTGATTGTGTCAGAAAAGTAGAATAAGCATGGATGAAGTAAAATAATTTGTACATTGGCAAGAGTGGAAGAGATCTGCTTGGGCTGGCAATAAAGTTTTAACTTAGCAGTGAATGGAACAGCTCCTTCACCAAGGTTAATCGAAATGACTTTTGTGAAGAGGAGCTAAAAATTTTATGCACTTGAAAGGGGGAGAGATTGGGAATATGACCTGTTTCACTGGGTATTTCTCTCCCTCATTCTGTTATCTGATTATATTTTTCCATCCTTGGTTCAGAGCTTCCCATCCATTAATCAAAGAGAAATTTGTGATGATGATCAGTAACTTTCTGGGAGTTACTGCATCTTGTTTCATAGACAGTGATACACAGTTGTTAGGAAGATCCTTTCAGTAACTATGTACATTATGCCAAAAAGAAGCATGATAGATTCCTAAAAAATTCTTGAAATTGCTTGAAAAACATGAAACTCTCAAAGTCTAGAATGATTTTCATTACCTTGCTTTAGTTGGAAATTTGAGAAAATTGTTTTACATTACAGTTAAACCTCGATCTAACGGACCCCGATGCAACGGACACAATCCGCTGGAGAAAATTTTTAAAAATTTGTCTGAATTTTGGGTCCGAATGTTTAAAACTCCCGCCCGGGTGAAATGTACCGAGACCGCTACTTGAGTTTTTGTCCGCTTGGCGGCGCGGGTGTTTTGTTTTGTTTACAAGCGTGGGTTCGACTGGTTGTGTTTCGCTACATCCCTCTTTTCATTACATTTTGCAGTGTTTCTCCATTATAATTTTTACATTATACAGTAGGTACATTATTTACACATCATTACATACCTATTTATGTATATATATCTGTATTTTGTGTTAATTTTTGTACATACATTTTTTTTTTTTTTTTTTTTTAATTTCGTACCCCACCCCCCAAAAAAAATTCTTCGCTGTAACGGACTATCGGCTTTAACGGACACCCTCTCCCCCCTATTAGTCCGTTAAATTGAGGTTCAACTGTACTATTTTCATGTGAATTAAAGACACCTTTTTTAGTTGCACAATACGATGTACAGTACTAGCCCTAATATCCCAGTGTAGCATTATACTTGAAAATGTTAGAAAATGTCTTGGGTTGGTCAGTGACAATGACTGGTAAAATATTGGTTCAATAAGAGACTTGTTGGAGCTATCATAGCAGTCATCATCACTGCCTACCTGTGACTTTCCTTACATATGGCCCTAAGAATACAGTAAAGCTTCAACATAACAAAACATATTTAACAAGGGACCATTACTTCACTCAATTTTGTATGGTAATGGATTGTAAATGTCTGGGAAAACAGGGATTAGGCTAACTGTAGGGTGAAGCAGCTGACAAAACAATATGGATGAAAAATCTTCTGTATTCATATAAACTGAGGTTAACTTTTCGTTCCTCCACTATCGTACGCCGGAAGGACCATATGGCACGAGAATCCTATTGCGGTCAAGATAAAAAATTGCACACACTGACTTATCAACCAGAGTGTAGAAGCTCTTACAGCTGAGCCACAACTGACAAGAATAAGTTAGTGATTTATCAAGAGTGAAGAGTGTGGTTTTAGTATGTCATTTGATCACAGAAATGAAGAAAGCATTATGAGATGGTATGGGCATATGGAAAATATGGACAAGAGTTGTGAGAAAAGTGTACAAGAGTTACTTTGTGGGGAAAAGAAGGGGAAGATCAAGATGGTACAATATGGTTAGCGGATTATGCAGGAAAGTGTGTATGCAATAACTATGAATTAGGCAAATGAATATGTGCAAGATCGGTAAGAGTGGAAGAAATTCACAAGGAGTGTATGTTAGTGCTGGCAACCCAATTTTAGCTTGACAGTCCATGAAATGACTCCATTTACTAAGGTTAAACAAAAGGACTTTAGCCGTGGATGCAATATCGTTTGAGTAGTGATGAGAATTTTGTGGGCTAGAAAGGGGGAGTGGATGTGAGTGAAGATTTTACTGGGTATTCTTTTTCTTATTCTGCGTCTGTACTGCTTTCATTACTGTATTCCTCCCCTGACTCTGGATCCGCCCAATCCTTGAAAAAAGGGAAATGTAATTATTTAATGATGATAATGTAATACCTGCCAGTGACCCCATAGTGAGTGCCAAGAATAAACCAGGTAAAGGAAAGGAAAGGAAGATAGGAAAAGCCCCTTTTTGTTACCTTTTACGACAAGCAGAGAAATTGAAAAGGTATTCATAGCCCCTACCCCAGGGGGAGAAGATTGAATGAAGATGAATAATGAAACAGAAGGCCATATGCATTACATATATATGGGCTAGGTTGAGATTATCACTGGTACAATGGTTCCAACTAGTGTCTATGGATTATCATATTGGTAATCAGCATTGCTTTGCCCAGGACTTACAGTAAACCCTCAATATGTTGGCTTTCAATTAGAAAAAATTGCATCAAAGTCTCCCACGTAAAATATTTTCAAAATCTCGTAAGTCATTTTACAATTCCAAAAAATAATTATTTTAAGAAATCCGGCAATTTTACAATTCAATAAGCATATGCAATTTCAACAATAAAAGGTCATTCTCGACTTGATGTCACCAGACAAGGTTTGTATCATTATATGAATGATTAATACTGACAGGAATGAGTGTAGGAAAAACACAGGTAAGACCATATAAAATCTACCTAACCACATGACCCCATCACCTTGTATTACATCCACTCTTGTCTGGAAACTAACAAGTAATAATGCATTTTTTTAAAACAAGGGGTAGGATCATAATACTGAAACCAAGGTAAATCGGCAAGGTTAGAGCTCCCTATTGTGCTGACATAACAAAGAGTTTATTGTACCTTGCATACAGCCTGAAGATAGCGAGCCGAGAGTGGGAAGGATGAACATTCACTAAGATATAACGAAACCCGCAGGTAGACCGCAAGTGAAAATGGATGACAGTTGAAAAAGAATGAGGCAAGTTTGTGATGGATTGATTGATATTAGGCACTGCAACAGTGAGGTCATATAGCACCAGAAGGTGATAGAGAGGTTAAGCAGCAAGCAAGAAGCAAATAGAAAGAAAAGAAGAACAGTTAAGGCAAGTTTGTGATGATGACTGTAAAAGGGTAAAGGGTATCATATTTACCCTCTCCAACCAACTGAGAACATCGTGTCAACAGTCATCCACTCCTGAAAACTTTGTCATTCTACAAATCCTTTACCACTTACTTGTGCTATAGAGACTTCTCTAAAACTCATCATGTCATTATTTATCCCATTCCCTCCACGACCAATCATTAATTCCTCATAATATTCCTTCCATCATGCTCTCTTGTCATTTCCACCAGTGAATAGACAACCATTCCCATCTTTCACACTCACCCCCACCCCATATAATTTCTGCAGTTCTTTTTCTTCACTTCCCATAACTTTCATAATATTTCATTTATTAAATTACTTCCTTCCCAGTTCCTAATATGCTCTTCTATTTTTCTCCACCTTCAGTAACCTTTTAATACGGCTCTTAGCTCTTACTCGCAACACAATCTCCCCCCCCCCTTCCAAAGCAGTCATTTATGTATTTTTGTTTTTTTTTTCTACAGTTCTCTTAACCTCAGCATCCCACCAAGATGTACCCTTTCTGCCACTAGGAATTAGCCTCCCAACACACTTCTTTGGCAGTCAAAATCAAACTATTCAAGTATACTTTTAAGTATACCAGTATACGATACAGTATTCCATTAATTTCAACTATACTCATTCTCCACCTAATTAGTATACAGTGTTCCTCTGCAACTTAATGAATGCTTCCTAGTTACTCCATCCTTTCATCTCTTTCCTTCTTCATTCATGCTTTGTTGCTAATGCCAGACACCTTCTAAATTCATCTTGCAATTGTATGATCACACAGTTAGACAAACCACTACGAAGGTCCTTGCACCATTTTCACACCACATACTTCAACATTTATATCTCAACAAGCACATTGTCACACTTTTCTCGTCTCGACATACTTTTTCACACACCCATATATACTTGAGTACATCTTTATGTTTATTGAATGAGTTATACACATACAGTCTCTTTTATTTATATACATCAATCAATCACCATCCATTATCATTCTTTCCAGGCACCCCAAACACTTCCATCACATCATTCAGACATTTTAATAACCAAGAATTCAATTTAATTCAACAATGTAAAACCAAGTACTAAGCCATATATAGCATTTGGTGCCAAGATGTCACAATAAAATGGAAATATACGAGGATACAATTCAGTTCTATGAAACACAAAAAAGTGAAGTTAAATCCCCTCAAAATGCACTTCCACACCTTACAGTAATCATTTTTAAGGAAGAAGTAAAGTTCCTGAGTAACAGAAACTTAACAAGCTCTGTTTAAGAAGGCAACAAGAAAATTAAAGAATAGAGAAAAGGAGAGGAAGAGACAAAAGACAGCAAAGTTAAAGAACAAGAAGGAAAATATACTTAGGAATTGAAGAAGGTACAGGTCACACATAAGAAAAATATCACCCAACTTTCCCATACACCCTCCAACCCTATAATAATACCTTCCCTCCCTTTTCAAATTACTTTAGCTATTATCTTTCCCAACCATTACCCATGTTATCTATGCCACAAAATGCCAGGTGCTAAAAAACTAGAATGCAACACAAATCAGAAAATAAGTATACTTAAGTACAATATATAGCAAATCCAAATACAGATCAAACAAAAGAACAATTGCTATCCTAAATGACTAGGGGCCATATATAAGATACGTCATGGAGTAGGCGATGGCAATGACTAACACAATGGTTCCATAGACTTTTACACAGAGAGACCTCATTGCCATCATCTAACCCATCTCTCTACTCATTTCATATGGTCCTAGGGAATGTATTGGGAAAGATACAGTTGTAACATACAAAATCCTCCAAGTCCTACACCTTCCCATAAATGTCAATCCCTCCATGTGGAACCAGTAAGCTGCAGTATCTTCATGACATCCTGGAGAAACACACACCAGTCATCCATCTATTTCAGTGTTTATGTTACACTTACGTCATCTTGCAAGTATGCAGTACGCGTCTGTCCAGAAATCTCCAAGTTTAGTTTACTGATAATGCTTAAATTTACTGCAGGACAAGCATCACTATATTACAATGTTAATTGTGACAGAATGTACAGCATACACACTGAAATGATGGAAATAACTGGTTTCTGTTTTCCCAAGGTCCTTTGTGAGTTAACACAATATAACATCACAGCAACTAGAGACTTGGGTGATAATGTCACTCCAAGAAAACCAGTTGTTAATATTCTGCTCTCACCCCTTGAAGGAAAACATCATCAAAGAAAGTTCTTCCTTAAATAGTGTTTTTCATCTACAGCAGTACAGTGTACCCACTGATGTTAAACTGTAAGGGTTAAATGAGATGAACTCTTTAAGAGGCAGAAGATTTTGCTGACAAAACAGAAGTTACTGATCAGTCCAGGCCTCCAAATTTACAAAATAGACTTTATCAGGATGGCATGTTGAACTGTGTTTGGAGAAATTACTAGACTCATTGGTTTTCCACTAAGGTGTGACTTTCATGGGTGTGTGTAGAACTAAAGTTCACTAGCTGTGCTGGAGCCCTTCTGAGAGTTGTACAGAAAAAATAAAGAAATAAAATGAAAAACATCTGTTTTAACTAAGTCTTAGTTGGTCTACCTGTACTTGCAAAAATCACGTTAAGAAATACACATAATACGTCACTATCTTTGCAGCACCCACTTCCCACCCACAATATAGTGTATATCTAATAAACTACGAGCACCATTCCACGCACCTGAGATACGATGCTGTGAAGTAATATAAGATAACACAGGGGTTTCTTTACTGATAAAACATGACAACAACCAACACACATTCCACGAGACATAACAGAAACAAACAACATGCTGTGAAAGGATTGGTAGCAAGATGTCTGCAAAAATATAGGAGGCTACCGATACCTCTAAGCTGTGCCAAGAAACAGGCTACCTCGGCATAAGTAACGTGCTAACTTTTGTGGTGCAGTCTAACAGTGTTCTGTGAGTCTCTCTTCTGCCAACATCTTACCCTTTTAATCTATCATGGAGAAAAAATGATATAATTCTCAGAATGAACAGACAGAGAGATAAGAGACGGTGTGTACAATAGCAGGAAGGGATTCACATTCTCACTATGCAAAAGTAAATGAGTAAGTAAAAGTAAGTGTTAGTTATCTTTCATTTCTTTTTCCTTCACATGGCCACCCCTGTGAGGGGAACAATGAAATGTATAGAACTAAAAATCTATTCACCTAATACAGTGACGTGTAATTGCATGAAATCAAGTCAGGCTGAAGAAAAATGTCAAAATATCATGCCTCCTATTACCAAGTGATATTTATCATACTACATTCACCTCCACTCTATTTCAATTATAGACTCCTAAACTCACTGAGTGCATAATGAACATACAATAAGAGTAGTTCTCCTCTTTAACTTTATATTTTCTTTTGTTTTGAGATGGGCACTTGTTGCATTCAGCCTAAATATTATGGTGAGATAGCTTACAAATTATTAACTTACTTTCCTGCCCCTGGGAGACCTACAGTATTACAGGACAATCAATTGTGATAATATAGTAAAACAGTCATACTGTAAATTTATAACATGAAAACCTGGATGAAGATGGACACAGAGTGAGAGATGAGAAAAACTTGTATGGTTTAACTGTTTGGAGAGAAGGTTGAATCAGAAGAAGCAATGGAGGAACAGGGAATTTGATACACCAGTAGGACCTGGACCTTGAAGGTGTAAAGACAGGGTAACTTCAAGAAGTACACTATATGGGCACAATTACCAGTGCAATGGTGTACTAATGTATGAATGATTATATCTGCTGACTTTGGGAAGACGTCTGAGCACTGCTGGTCTGATTTTCACTTAAGGGTTGCTTTAACTAATGCAATTGATCCTTATACATTACATTAAATTTTGGCACCATTGGCAAGGGACTATTCAAATTAATGCGTCAAACCGGAATGCCTAAATTGAAAATTGGGCTAGAGGTATTATTTACCGGTGAAAAATCTTCCATCTTATTTAAACGTGTTTTAAGTACAATAACATGAATGGCAAAATTAATTCATGTGGCACTGGAATATTTTTTCAAAATAGAATATCACCAGCAAATAATTTAGTAAACACTCATGATGACTGCACAGAGGTTTGGCATCCTGACAGTACAGTGCCTCCTAAGCATATATTAATTTTTACAGTGCACTACAGGAGTGAGATGTTCGAAAGATTATAAGGTTACCTTAACGGCCGTGATCCTCGTAGAACTCTAGTAAATTACTAATGTGGTATGTTGGAAAGACCTTAGCAGCAACTTAGAGACTCACCCGTCTGCTACGATAACTGAAGACCACCCTTACTAAACAGAATGGAACGGACCAGGTGCGAAGATGGCTTGATTGTGAGCTACGAGGATTGTTGCGATCGTTGGAAGATACACCTTAGCGGATCTTGTAGCTCACAATCAAATATGGTGGCTAAGGTTATCGTAGCGTCAGCCCGATATGATCTCTCCAACAACCCACCCCTGTCCTGCAATAAAATCTTCCTAATACTGCCAATGAAACCGAGTCATTCATAATCAGCAAACTTTAATTTGGCAGACTGCTGCCTTATAGTTATATCATACTGCTCTAAACAACTAAATTTCCTAAACCCACTAAATTTTTTTATCATGTTGAAAAACTAGACAAAGAAACTAAACAACACATGACTCATCATGAACTACAGTAAATAAACCCCAGTATATACAACACATGATGATCTTGAGATGAGAATATAAATGAGACATGTAAGCTGAGGTGACACTCCACTCACTATCTCTATTGGACTCAGTCAGTTGTTCATCCCTTCCCAACCTCATTGACCACACTCCTGGTTGGTAATAATTTTCCTTTTATTTTTCCTATTTACCTTGTCCTCTGTACAGTACATCATTGTTTGGACTAATGAAGACATTAATTAATGGCAGTTTAAAGTCATTAACTCGAGTCACATATTCCTCTTAATTACTTTCCTCCTCTGCCCATTACTTTATGCTACTCTTCTTTTGAACTTCTCTTGCCACTGTTCAGCCACCCAACTCTCTCTTTCTCCACCTGTTATCATCTTCAATCATTTGTTTTACTTTCCCAATATCAAAGAAATTCAAAAAATAAATTGAACATTCTTAAAATTGCTGTGGAACATTTACTTCATATTCTGTAGAAAATAATTTGATAACGAATGTTGTTCAACGATCACAAAGACAATGCTAACCACTGATCTTCTTAAAGGAAACGAGTCTTTACAACTTAGCTACACACGAAATGAAACTGCTTACATAATCCTTGAGTTTAATCGTATCATAATAGCAGCTCTGATAATAAAGTTCTGAGAGATCAATATTAGCTGTCACTGTATCAAATCATAAATATACAGGGTAATCACTGATATCAAGCAAACATTGACAACTGTTCGGTGCAATTTGACGATTATCAAATAAAGTGAAAGAACATAACCTATATCAACTTCAATGGGACTGATAACTGAAAATAATGAAGTACGAGACAATGGCTATGAAAGGGAAGACCGACACATGATGGTAAAACATTATTTTATAAAAAACTATATAATCACAAAGCAAGTTACCACACAGTAATTCACATACACATACTTTTAACTGGATATTGGCCGAGTCCCACACAGCAACAACTTTAGGTCATTCTTATTATCTATTTCCTGACACTACCAAACACTTTCAGATACAAAGCAGCGAGGGTTACAAAGGCAGTGCAACACAGAGCTTCAGTCATGCATTCTCAGCCTACAACATCTATGGATGCTAGAAAAGTACAAAGACATTTAATTGAACAAATATCTAATGAAATTCTTCCCAAATAATCCAATCAAAACAATCAGCAATTCAGCATATCAAATAAACAGCAAGGAAAATACTTCAGCTCAGCGAAAGCCAAGCTCCTTAATTAAAGACTGCTATGTAGAACTGTTTGTGTGGAGACGGTAAGTAACTAAAAAGCACCAAATGAGGAGGAACATGTACCCACAAATTGTTTCTGCTTGATTCGAAATAGCCGAGAGTAACGAATCACCACCAGGAATTGCTCCACATCAAATGGCGTTCTTTCATTTACGCGCCTAAACAAACAATATCTATAAATGCAAATAGTGAGTGTTAAATGATAATCTGACCTGGTGGTAACAAGAACAAACCAGTAGCTGTCATGCTTTCCCTTACCTACTGCAAACTGCCCATGATATGAATTATGTTTGGTGAGACAGAAACACACTGCAGAGCCCAAGTTATTTATCCTATTGCTTTTCAGAGAGACCGGCCAAATTCCTAGCATGCACCAATTCAAGTTATATATTCAAAATTTCAAGTGTTTGGTTTGCGCGGCCACAGGCTGAAAGAGATAACCCATCGGTAGGGCCACTACTTGTGTCTATAATGAATTAGGTAATAAAATAACCAAAAATATTACTGGAATTAAAAACTTAAGCTCAGTCCCGAGTTTACTTCTCCCGGGGTGTAAATGTCACTGTTAATTTACCCACAATGTTATACTATGATTTTTGTTTTAGGTTTACTGATATGAATGAAAACATCAAGTCAATAACAAATGTTCATAGCAGCAGTAAAATGTAGTTGCTAAATAAAAGACTAGCTAAACAGCATATCATAATTATGTACAAGCATCAGTACTGGAATTATCAGTCATACTTTAGTAACTACAGAAGATAAAGGGATGTAAAAGAAGTCAGACATACATATACTGCCAAAGAAACAGAACATCGAAGGCTGGAATACTGATGATAGACTATTGACGCCAAAGGAATGCACGCATACATTTACATACAGTAAGTAACATGTTGCCAGAGCAGGTGCTGGCAATCCTGCATAAACACTTCATAAATAATAAACAACAATAATAATAGTAATTGAAAGACGTTATTGCCACTAACAATAAAACAAATGATTAATACTGCTCACCATATCCCTTGCCCTGACCGGGAGAACCTCCGTTTGGTAAATTGTAGGGCTACTGAATCTTCTAAACTATGTCAGGAAACACATCCCCTATTAGTAACATTGTGGCAATTTGTCTCTTGGGATAGTTTGAAGGAATCCGAAGCCCTCGAAGTTGCTAAAAGGATGTTCTCCCCTATATGTGATGTTATGACCAACTGTCTGTCAACCACACCAGCCAACACAAACCAACTTGTGTATTAACGACACTAAATCTACTACGACCATCCAGAAATCACTTTGGGTATGTCAATTTAATACCAGGGGCATTAACTCCCAAGTATTAAACCCTCCATAACATGTCATTCGATTAGTTATAATTATGCATAAGACACAAGAGCAAATAATATTCAGTAAAAAAATGTTATTTCAAAATCTAAATAATGTATAATAAAGTTATTTGTAATAACTTCCCTTAAGTGTAATACCATGACCTATATACAAGGTGTCAAACTTGTGACACTACTACTTCTCGTTTTTTGTATGATTCGGTAAATCAGAAATTTTTGCTTTAGTCATAATAAATTGTTCTGTACAGTAAAGGGAGCTAAGATATATAATCTTTATCTTTTCATGAAAATTCTGTCAAATTTATCAAACCGAGTACTTTGGAGCAGTATGTGATAAATAACATCAGTATAATTCTGTTTTCTCTTAAATTTTGAGACAGCTTTGACACTTAAAAAGAACTGTGAATTCTGAGGAAATTATCAGTCATAACATTCAAGTATCAAAGACAGAAATAGCTCACAACAGACTTTGTCTAGAATGGAATGTGAAAGGTGGAAGACAAGACACTAAAATGAATACTGTAACTAATAGATGTACTGAATAAAATTAGGGTGTAGAGAAAGACAGAACAATAGAGAGCTAAAAGAGAGGGAGGGGGAGCAGAAATAGGAATGATACAGAGAATTAATAACTTGATCTATAGCATAATTGACTGGACAGGGCCTGTTGCTATACACCATTGTCCAAACATTTTCAAACCTCTATTATGAAATGTTTACTGTGCTCTGCTGTTGGTTACTGAGGCTGGTGTGGCTGGTCCAGGCTCATGAAACAAAGGGCCGTATGCAAGAAAATTGATGGTGGTGTTGATGATGGCTCCCTAGACACAATACAGAACCATCGCACCGGTACTACGCCATCGTCAACACCAACGATAATCTTGCATACGGCCCAAAGTGCAGTTGGGGACTGATGAAGTTGGTACATCAGAAGCTAAAAGTGTGTCTAATATTTTTCCTTTAGAGTTTATCCTTACTGCCCTCTGCTGATACCTTTAGGAAGTACACCTTATCAAAACTGATATTCTAATGCCCACTGGTGGAAGTATTCTCATCCTAAGCCATGTTTGTGACAATATGTAAGGTAAAAACCCTAAAAATATTAGTCTAAGTTTAGTCCCTTACTGTACATGTGGGTAGTCAGGCACTGTTTGTGCAATATAACAGAGGTGCTATATTTATCTTTCTCCAACTGTGCGTGGACAAAGTTTAACATTACCTGGCTACAAAGGGCAGCACTACACAACACCACCAACAAACACAAGTCATAATAAATAGCATAAATACAGAACTATAAAAAAGTTATAAATAACCTGAGTAATGGTACCAGAAGCTGCTTGACTTGAAACAGTAATGTGCAACCTCATGGTAATAAACACTTCACAGAAATGCAATCAATAAATATCATCATCGCATATAGATAAACATACAATACAATAATAAATATATATTCCTATAAATATCACATAACAAAAATGGTAAAAATAATCATCATAATAAGACACAACGTTCCTGTAATAAAAAAAAAAATTATGAAGAACATTTTCACTTCATTATTCAAAATATAACTGTAAGAAAAACAATAAATAAGTAATAATATAAACACCACAAAAAACAACAACAATAATAATAATAATAATAATAATAATAATAATAAAAGTACAATATAAAAAATAAGTTAAAAACACAAAATCTAAACAAACCTTTATCACGCCCAGGAACACTTGCTTCTGATGAGAAAGGCATAAAAATAAAATATAACCATGGTAAATAAATATCAAAAGGGTTCGTGATAGATAGTACTCGTAACTTGGAGGATACTGAAGCCTCCAAACTGTGCCCGGAAAAATAAATTGCAGTACAGCCTAGGTCATCTGGTGTTGTGGTACAGTTTGGAAATGCAAATACTGTAGCCTCTAATTACATTGACAAATTTAAAGCCCCCATAGATAGACCAATAATGTGACGAATGTGTTTTGTACCATAGTACATGGAGTATTATGAAAAAAAAAAAAAAAAAAAAGTAAATAAAAATAATAATGAAAAAACAATAAAAGCTTTTTACGCAAGCCTTGTCCGGCAAAATATCAGAGCAGTAAACACTGTAATACCTATCAGAATTAAGTTTTCCCAATTCCCTTAAAAGATTTGTTGATATATTCTACTTTATGTATCAATAAGATAGAGCTATTAGGCACAACATTATTGGGTACCGTGATCAACTGCACTAAATATCAATATAATGGCTTGTAATAACTATGAAATGCTAATCATTAATCAAATTATGAAAAGTAATTCATTGCCCTTGCAAGCAATAATATACATGATTACCATATGTGAGCACCACCAAGCTACTGGTATAATTATCTCTTCCAATATAACTTTAAGCATCCGATACATTAATATGACAGGAATATACGCTACTGCCCAAAGTAATATCATTCACCTCCTTGTGTGCACCAACAACAACAACCAGTACTAAACACCACCACCAGGGGAACAAGGAACATCCACATTACACTCAGAGGAAGTTACCAATAAACACAGGATTCAATTCCAATATAAACTATGGGGGTAGACTTCAAAGATTAGGTTGACCTAGTCCCAAGCACAGGAAAATTCTAAAACAACAAAATCTTTTCAGTAACCCAACAACTGCATTGACTTGAGGGGAGACATTATGGCACAAGACACTTCCCTTCCATTCACACAATTCCAAAAAACAGAATGAATCATTGAGCAATTTGAACTATATTACCGATCATAAAATTCCACTTTCTAGTTTTCAAAGGGTGAACGGGGCTCCAGACCAACAGATAGTAAGGATAAATAAAATAAAAGGGACAGACTACCCAGTAAAATAAGCCACACTCTCATTCATTTCCCCTTTCAAGCCCACAAAATTTTTAGGTACCCCTCACCCAAATATTTGCATTTGAGACAAAGTGAAAATGAGTCAATCCATGAGGTGTCAAGTTAAAACTGGATTGCCAACCCTCATACACTCCTCCTAGCAAAACTCTTTCATTCTTGTCTATCAGATACAAGTCTTTTGCTTCATCCATCTCTAAACCACATATAAAATATATTGTAATAACTATTCCTAGGCCTTCCCAACCTGCACTGTCCCTCATACACCTTCTCCTCCATCCTATTCTCATTCATTCTTTACATGTGCATTTCAGACTTTCTTCTATTCTTTGGTCGAGTCATTTACTCACACCTCACCCTTCAAATTTTTCAGTGTTTTTTTACCCTGCTGATTCTTCAGCCAAAACACACACCTTTTAGCAAATCCATCCCTACTGTCCTCACACTTATATTTCATATCCATGCCACACCAAAGTTCCACAACCATATGATAGTGTGGGTACCAGCACACCCTCATGCAGCCTTTGTACATAACATAACCCTATTTACTTTAACCCGTGTTTTCATTGCACCAGCGACTTTCCTCCCTCGAGTTATTTTTCCAATTTCATTCCACATTTTCATATCTTGTCTAATATTACTGTATCTAAATCCAACTATTTCTACATTTATGTAATCCACGTGTATAATCATTACATATCAATTCCAATTCCCTCTCCACTATTATCACCTTGCTTGCACCCACATTTAACTTATAAAAATTATAAAAATAAGCTCAATTATGAGATTGCCTGAAGATTATCTCAAACACTGTATCATACTTTCTGCAATATCTATGTAAATATTGCAAATCAATCATCACACCCTTACATCACTGATTGTGAACTAATACAAATTATGTTTATGCTCATTGCCATACTAAGTTAAAAACAGAAATCTTCAAGGAAAAACACAAAAATTGGCAATGGTGCTACAAATGACAGAAAACTACCTCCCCCATTTCTTATTTGAAACAAGGAAAACAAAATAAATTCAATTTCATATAATTATTGGAGCAGACCATGCCATGGGTATAGTTAACAGTACAGTACAACCAAACTTGAGAGGCTACGAATAGAAAGATTATATATATGTTTCTAGCCTATGAAGGGAAGGGGTACCCACAAAATACACCATTGTCATGCAGATTTCACTCCATGACTTCTGGATAACCCAACATCTAGTGAATATCAAATATGTACAGGTACAGTACATAAGAGAGCAGTGTTATAGTGCAGGGACACTAACCAGGAACAATGAGTATATTCACATAAAAACCTGGGCAGTATCTCTTTCATGAGACATTAACAAATAAACATTAAAAATATGATCAAAGTCACTAGTCATTACAAGCCATTATATACTCGAAACTACGAGACCGCATTCAGTCGCATACATACACACGCACACTATCCTACAAGACACCCTATCCACAAGAGGGTAATTGAAAATATACTGCCTCCATGAAGCCCTATCTTGCACCATTGCATCTGTAGATGCCCCTCCACTCTGTCACATCTCTACCCCACTCATGCCACACATATAGAACCAATTACAGTATATGCTTTTATTATCCCCTCCATCCTTATTCACATTAAGTTCTTTAATGTACTGTTGTTCTTATCTTAACAGAACACTATCATTTAGTTTCATGCCACCTTTGGATTTACTGGTACCGTAAAGAAAAAATTCACATACAATTTCCCTATAATTTATCACAGGGAAGTACTTTGCTAAACTGAGAGAAAAGTCATCAAGCTTGTTGATTCCATTCCCAAGCTAAAAAACGGTTTCTACTGTTTAAATTATTTTTTGTTTTTTATAACCTTCTCGATATACTGTATTTGTTTTCTTGTCAATCATTCTAAGTATACCTAACCTTTTCCTCCTTTCAATAAGATTTAAAAAATTATCTATACTCTTTCAAACTTCCTCACTGTATGTTTTTCCTTCTAGTATTTGTTTAAAATGGTTGACCTACCGCCATATAAACTTCAGTCATGATCAAAGCTAGCAATCTTCTCTATCAGCAGCATTATATTTTATCTGTAAAGCCTTCCTCTGTGTTGTGTCATGAGCTGAAGAATGAGAGAGTTTGTAGTTCCACACACTATTAACATAAACATTAAGTTCTACACAGGTTTTATACTACCAGGATTGTGGGCAGGGACCATGACTATAAACAGAGTCTCTCGTGCCATCAGCTCAGGACTGTATATATCTACTATCTTCTATATTTGTATATTTACAGTTTATGCTATCCTGTGTTCTATCTCATCATCAGTTAAGTACTCTCTACCTATCTATGAGCTGTCTTTGTTATAGTCTTGTTACTTGTACCAAAATTTTACCACACAAGGTATATAAAAAAAATTATGAGGAAGAAAAATAATAATAAAAACTCTATAATCCTGTTCTGGACAAAAAAAAAAGTGATTGAAAAATCAACTTTAGGAAGTCAAAACATTATTGAATTCTAATTCATGTTACAGCAATCCCAATTAATTAATTGCTCTTGCCCATTGTTAATGTGTGTAGTAGTTAAGGCATCATATGTTCTAGTGTTTAAATTTTAGGTGTTTTATATTAGTGGAAGTTGGACTGGAAAGTGACTATGGCACTGATTTGCATCAGTCAATATAGTAAGTGTTTCTGACAAAGTCATCTTGGGATGAGTGGTAATGCCATGTGCATGAGAGGCTTATTCTATGTCTGTTGAGTGTTGTATGCTGTGTCATGGGTTTCTCCTACGATTATTATTCCCAATTCTCTTTGGCATGCTTGGTGGGGAAGTTCAACGGAACTGAACTGCTAGAATCTTCCCTCATATTCATGGAATTCATAATGGCCATTCAAATTAAAAGGTTAGAATTATATTCCACGAGATTCTCATGAAGGAAAATGCAAAAGGTTATCACACAGAAAGTAAGCGTTTCACCGAACTGATTAGTATGGAACTGAAAATGCAAATAACATTTTTGGAGAAGCTTACCATGGGCTACAGTGGTCAAAATGCTGCAGAACTTTCTCCTGCTTTAAGGAAAGTCCACAAGTTTATGCATCAGCCAAAATATTTCTTATTTCACAATTATTACAAGAAAATGAATATTTAGGGTGTAATGCTTTCTCATCATTAGCAGGTAAATGAAAGCTTAAAAAAAAAATAAAAAAAATACACAATTCCTACACTTTATGCTTATCAAAAGTTATATACTGGTAACTCATATGTGCAGATGCTGATGACCTCAATTTTCACCTGGGACACACAACTGTTGCAGGGGTTTGTTGAGAGGAGACAGAACTTCAGGTGATATACTTCCAGCTTTACTATTTTTGCTAATAATTTATCTTGCTAGACACCCAGTTCAAAATGCACCAAAATAAATATAATCCATCAAATGCTGTCTGAATTATGAAGCAAAGTATGAGGTAATGGATGAAAACTGATTTGACATTGAAAATATACCAATAAGAAAACACCAGAGAAAATTGAGTTTCAACACTGCTATGACACACCAGTGGTATCTGATTACTATTCCAGATGTTACAAAACTTCCAAACTCTGTTGAGAACAACATAATACCTACAAAAATCCCAGGTACTGCCCTAATAACTTTTGAAAAAGAAGCATCCATTGGTGAACTTATATCCTTACTTATACCAGGCTATGGACAGTAATTACATCACTTCAGAGCCTTTCCACCCATATTACTTGGTGAGGCTCTGATATATTTACAGTGTTCAGCCCGGTATAAATATGATTCCAAGTTCCATCAGTGGTATATCTTTTTCAACCATTTTAAGAGGAGCAGACGGGACAAAAATTGTAGCTACAGCTGCCCACATCCAAAACTGATACACCTTAATGTCTGTGAAGGCATGGGAAAAAATTTGGGCAACAAACTTTTGTACAGTATTCTTAGTTCTACTTTCTATCCAAATAGTGTCCTGACATTATAAGCAATACAGGTCATCCTCATTATACAATCTACCATTTTCTAATTTTTAACTAATCTGACTTTCAGATGTTGAAACCTGTTTTACTGATACTATCTGTTCTTCACATACACAATCCAGGACCCACACCCAATTGGAGTTCATGAGAATGCTTGGATAGACATTGTACAGTACTGTATAGCCAACAACATGTGCCTTCCTTTACCAAATACTGCAAAGTGACTGGCTAGTGGCATACTTGGCAGCACAAGATGCACATAGTACTCTGTCTCCCATTCTCTTCCTTCCTACTCCTTAACACCCTCACTATCTTACATAACTTCCTGTGTGTTACTTATCATTTATATTTTTAATGCATTCATATTCCTTAATGTATGTACATTTCTCTAATGGGGTCACAAAGTTCTTTATAACTCATGTGGTTAACCAAGACTTGGAATTCATCTCTAATTAACCCACACTATTATTGTTCGATATGATAACCCATTTAACAACAACTTTTAAAAGAATGCAATGCAACTGTATGACGAGGATTGCCTGTACTGTATAAGGATATAATACAATGAATAAAAAAATAAGCAAAATACTGTTCCTTCACATAAACATTAAGGTGAGTCCAGTCAGTCTCGTGTGAGCAACTGTACCCGACCTTCTGTCACCCACGTCCGACTTGCACCCTATCTGGCTGCTACGTACCAAGGCAACAAAGTGGACTATTCCACCTACCATGTTATTGTAGTTGCCGCGTCCCTGGTAGCTCCCCCCTCCACCGCTGCCCCCACGATTATTGTAGTTGCCACGCCCTCGTCCTGGAGAGATAAGTTAAAATTAAAACATCTTCAGGGGATACTCTCTTTTCTGTAAATTGGTGGGCTATTGATTCCTCCTAAGTATGCCAGAAACCAGACTACTTTGGTATTACTAATAGGGTATCTGTTTCCTGGCCTAGTTTGGAGGAATCAGTAGCCCACCAATTACCCACTTTGAGAGGCTCCCCTTAAGCAAACCCTGGCACACGCTCTCTCGCACACCTTGCTCTTTACTCATCACTCGTGCTCATTCACTGATTTTACACACACCTCCCTTTGTATATATTATTTTTGTCACATATGCCAGGCTAATGACTTTTTCACACCATTCATACCTCACTTGTTACTTTGTCTGATCATATTCCATGCTATGTTTTCTCATACACCACCTTCAATATTTATTCCACATACCCCACACATGAAAATCTTCCATAATTCACTGCATTATTTGTCTCACTAGCTTTACTTTCACTCTTGATTCGCCTCACACACCATATAAATCAGCAAGAACACTCACACCGCACAAAAAAATATACCAAGGTAGCAACTGTACATTTCAGCCCAGCTTTAGGTAATAATGAAAGTTGGGCCCAGGCAGGGACGAAACATTATAGTTCCCTTGTGTAAATTTTTTGTGCTCAATTTTATCAACTGCAACTTCACAGCATTGTAATCCCAGATATCACAGAACTGATTATTTCACTCACACCCAACTGGTATCACAAGCATCAGTAGTGCTCGTCATGTTTCTTACAGCCTGTTACAAAAATCTGACACACTAACAACACTCGTCTGATAATTCTGACACACTACTCAATACTCATTACAAAAATCTGACACACTAACAACACCCATCATAAAAATCTGACATAATAACAACACTCATTACAAAAATCTGACATACTAACAACACTCGTCACAAAAATCTGACACACTAACAACACTCATTACAAAAATCTGACATACTAACAACACTCATTACAAAAATCTGACACACTAACAACACTCATTATAAAAATCTGACATACTAACAACACTCATTATAAAAATCTGACATACTAACAACACTCATTAAAAAAATCTGACATACTAACAACACTCATTGCAAAAATCTGACACACTAACACACTACTCAATACTCGTGACATATATTTTACCCACAAATGTTTTAAACAGCTTAACCCATACACTGTTAGGACATTAATGTATGTCTAAGCATTCCATGGGCTCAGACTGCTGAACATACATTGAGGCCTAACATATTTGCTAGGGATTACTTTTGGATGAACTTCTGTGCAATATTACTGTACACAGTGTAATGTCTAGTATCCATTCTACTAGAATATGAAGCAAAATTATATGAAAAAATAAAATAAATAAATAAATAATAAAAATTATAATAATAATTTAAAGTGCTACTCCAATTCTTTTAAGGGCACTGAGAGTGGGTAGGGCAGTATATGGTACAGTAGTATTGACTGTGGCTTTAGAATGATGGTCTCTAAAATATTAACATACTGCAAATACTCCATAAAGAATTTCATTTACCAGTGCAATGATGTTCATAATGATATACCATACATACATACATACATATAAAAACACAACGCAAAAAGTTTACAATATACAAAAAACATGTGTGATTGAAAAACAACAAAAATATTGAGAGAGGGGTCCCAGGCAGGTACCAGGGGCCTGGCTGAGAAACTACCTGATATCACTGTCCAATTCCCTTAAAACCTGAATTAGATTACTGTACAGGGTGGCCATAAATTATCTGGACAACTTTACATGTTCATTAAAGCGGATCTGTTCAGATAATTTGTGAACACTCTGTAATTTCTAGTGGTCTTTGTATTTGCTTGGAATTACGACAGACTTTTTCCAACACTATCTAGGGCACATCCACAGGAATGCCAAGAATGCTAACCGACAGTGTACGGGATAAATTTCTACCTTAAAAAACGTGTTTAAGCTGATAGTTTCCTACATATAGAGATCCTTAAGAGTGACCTCCGCTTTTGATTAATCAGTAAATTATTGCAATGCTGCAGACAACCCTGAAATAATTTTACTGTATTTCAAATTCATTCGTAGCATAAATTACGTTCACAGAGGCCGAGATTTAAACACATGCTACCTTTATAGGTTTAGAAATACATTGGATAATTATCAGACTGGAGACAAAAACTCTTTCAGATTGGTACTGTATACGCAACCTACGAACCCGGAGATTATATATTTGTCGCGTTTACATCTATCAAATATCGCAACTTTTCAAACATTATCGCAATGTGATCGTGATGGTTAACTTGAGCGGCATTCCAGGGACTGAAGACTGCACTGAATATAATTTCCGTGAGATAGTCCAAGTGATACTAACAGCGACACACTATCTTTCTTTGACATACACTAGCTTGGAATTTCTGTGTATTTGTACCCTTATATCAAGAGAGTAGAAGAAAGCAGATATAAAGAAATAAAGAAAATATAAAGTACAACGAGGAAAAAAAATACTGTACAGCTGCCCACACTTCATCCTGCCACAAGTAACATGGATCAACCTTTCTCCAAGAGTTATGAACCCAGGGAGTGTAATTATGATCTTGAAGCGCTCCTGACTGATTAGAGAGCTTCAATAACCATGAGTCACTGCCCATTGCTTTACAAATCCTGGAGTGGGTTAACAACACATTACGTGCACCAGACTGAGAACCATATGCAAGAAAAGTCAAAGGCTTGCCGATGACAGTGAGGGCATATGCAATACAAGGAGACACGTTACCAGTTGTCATCATCAATCAGCCAAACACCTTCCTTGAATGTAGTCCAGAAATGCGGCCAACTGTACAAAAACTTCAAAGTGTGTGTGTTGTAATGTAAGAGACTAGAGGACCCTGACCTGCGACCCCACCTCTCGTATTGTTCATGCCTGCGTGATAGCCAGCGTAGTAAGCAGCCTTCATTTTTCCGTGCTCCTCCGCCACCTTCACCACCAGCGGCTCTGTCCCGCCCTCTGGCACCACACCGTTCATGCCTGTGATCGCTGCCTCCGCTTGGCACTTTTTGTCGAACCTGAAATGACAGCTCACAAATGTTACACTAAGCACAATCATGCACAGGTCTTGTTGCTTGCTCCTGGAGTAAGTCCCACTTGAAGTAAAGAGTATGTGTGCATCATGTGACCCATCCATTCAAGGACTTAACAGACAAATCCCAGGAGATATTATTCTGATCTTGCCTACTATCCCATGAAATTTTAATACCTTGGAAAACAAATTAACTCAAAGATTAAATTCTTTGATCCCAGAAAATCTACATCATTCCCATGAAAATGTCAACACTCAGAACTTCTACCCTGCATAATATTTTTTTACTATACTACTGTAGTATCAAACAGATATTAAGAATACATACATTAAATCTGCATGCAATCTTAATACTAAAAGAAACCCACATTTCCCAATCTTTTTACTTATTGTAACCCACCAAATTTTACTCAGTTAATTTTTATATTTTTATCAAATATTTAAAAAACAAGCAAATCAAAACTTTCATTTCAAAAACACTTTAATAACTTTCAATCGTTTCATTCTTTATTTGTGCCATTCACATACCAACTTCATCCTTCCCCCACCAACCCACACATCTGTCTGACAGAGAAATAAATTGCCAGGTGTATCACTTGCTGCTTGTGGAAGATTGATTATCAAATATACTTGAATATTTCCTTTCACTTCCTTATATAAACAATAGACCCCTCAAATTACAAACTGAATGCCATGTTTAAGCCAAGCATTGTGCCTTTTATTTAGAATTTTAATAAACATCCTGGATTTTTTGCAGCGATGAAAAAAAAAAAAAAAAAAAAAAAAAAAGGCATAGCGCTTAGTGTAAAAATGACGTTTGGCTGTATAACACATATTGGCTCAGACAGAGGATGCAGCAGCGGCAGAGAAACATTGCACTTATCAGGGCTATACAGTAAACCCTCAATATACAATTAATAAATACTTGTATCCACTACTTCACTTTATACCCAGTCCCTCATTGTAGACCACCAAATGTTTTTCCCGGTCTTCTGTTACTCATTACCATATAGATTAAGTGATATACTGAGCCTATGTTAAAAGGATAGCATTATATTTAATCATCTTATATCATGGGCCTACTGTACGATGTGCAGGGGCGTACAAATTGTTCAAAATCATGGCTAACACAGAGCAGATAAAAGCACAAGCATTGTTTAGAAATTAACGTGGGCTTGGAAGGGGGAATGAATGGAAGTGTGACCCATTTCACTTGGTATTTCTTTCCCTCATTTCTGTATTTGAATTTAATTTTCCCCCCACCCCTTGAAAAAATGGAAATGCAGTATTGATGATGATGGATTTCTGGATTACCAGAAATGTTATCTACAGGAAGGTGTCAAATATTAACAAATAACTAGAATTTGCAAGGGGATCTGGAACATAACCCTCAGTAATTTGGGATGTATACTGTACCCTGTTCTATGTATCAAACTCAGCTTTCTCAACAGAGGATTAATCAAAATTGGTGACAATACCAAACCAATAGGTAACACTAACAAAAAGATAACAAACCAATACATAAATAATATCATCTTACCTGACGAAGCCAACACCCCGTGGAAGTCCTGTCACTTTATCCTTAAGTAAATTTTTCTGTACTATTTGTCCGTATACAGAAAATAATTCTTCCAGCTGGTCTAATGTGTAGGATCTGAAAGGCAAAGAAATAATTGAACATGTAGTAAGGTATACCAGTATATGCTTATAATAACTTGTATGTTCATACATAATTATGTGAATTTCACTTAGTAGAAAGTTTATTGTGTGTAACATGAATCATGGGCATTATGAAATATATACCAAGTGATTCAGACCCTATGGCAGCCAGCAGCTGCCTCAATATTTACAATAAACTGGCCCACATGTCCTAATAATTATTCATATTCATGGTAAATACTCTGTATTTCCTGGAATGTAAGCCATTGTGAGTTATAGGTATACTTTATGGGAAAAGAGAGAGTGAGAGAGAGAACAAAACTGAGTGTCAACAGAAAAGTGATATCATCATTGCCAGGCATCATTTGTACTTGCAGAAGGAACCAACATTACAGTACAGAGAATGTTAAAATATAAATTAATGAGGTTGTACATTGCATTGTAATGAGTTGTGATGTAGGCAAGATGTATGATAGAATGGTTATAGAATATCAAGTGTTTGAAGCAAGACAAATGTAGAAGAATACCTATGAAATCACTGTAAGCTGTTTATAGCCTTGATAGATTGTACTTAGGAATGATTATTTTTGGGCTGGGATATATTTCATACACCCAGAATGTACTAAATACATCCATGCTATGGTGCCTGAATGATAACACACAGTGGAAAAACAAATGGAGACAAAGGATACTGACCCAGGCTGATTGAGACAAGTTTTCCCATTAAAATGCAATTTGTGAAACATTCAACCTCTAGTACACATGGTGTATTTTTATGCCACCACCAAAGTCAAGTTGATTTTTGCAAATCTAGGTAGAAATAGGTACAGGGGGGAGTGTACTGAATCTTTATCCATTTTGATGGCAGAATGGTAGCATCACCGCTTGCTCAAGTATTGCATGGGAGTTTGATCACGGACCATTCACACTCCGTAAAAATCAATCTGACCTTGGTGGCACCATAAAACTACACCATGTACAGCAGAGGTTGGGTGCATCACAAAAACATTTACAGTGGAACACTTTGTCTGCGTCAATTCCCTTCATCTGCAAATCAATCATGTTATTATTTGGTACATTTCCTTCATGACCACTCATTTAAAGTTCAAAACATCCATCTAGCTCTCATCTCTCATCATTTGCATCCGTGAGTTGACTACAATTCCCATCCTTCACATTTTCACCCCTTTTCTTTATTACATTCCCATGCTTCCTGACCACTTTCCAGAAGAAAATTTGGTTTTCAGTGAAATTCTCATTCATTTTTCACCCAGCACATCTTCTCTTTGCCACACCTCTCTCAACACAATTTATTCTTTTTCTCTCCGGATTCTTCTCTATTGCCCAAAGTAGTCATTTTTGCTGCTTTACCTCCACAGCCCTCTTAAGGGACCCAGTGATGAAGTCAGAAAATTGGAGGTAAACAAGTCCTTCAAATATTGCCACGAAACGTCACCAACATCGAAGGAGCTTGTTTCGTGGCATAGTCAGGAGGAATCAGAAGCCTCCAATTTTCGTACACGATCACAGGGTCCTCCTTAACCTCAGCATCCCATCACTCTGTACCTTGTTTGGCTCTTGGGACTTTTGCCTCTCCACACACTTCTTGTATACAGTACGTGCCATATGTCTTCAATTTCCCTCCATCACTTTCAATCTAAGCTCATACTCCACCTTACTTGTACATTTCTCTGCTACAGAATAATATTTCCTTAGTTACTCCACCTCTACTCTCCTCTTCCTGACTCCACTCGTGCTGTGTTCCTTATGCCATGCCCATTCTGATCTCACCTTACACACTGTACATTCATATTATTGTCAGACAACCCATTACTCAATCCTCATTTTGTTGAACATCCTTACTTGCCCTTATGGGGTTGGGTGGAAAGAATATATTGAACTTTAGAAAAAAAATAAACAAAAGCAGCTTCTGACTTACCTAGGAATATTCTGGATGTAGAGGTTTGTTTCTTTGATGTCTTCTCCCGGGGGTCGGGCGTAGGAGACCTTAATGCGTTTGTGCTGCACTGGTAGGTTGTTCAGCTGCAGGATGGCTTTGGCTGCGTCCTCAGGCTTCTGGTACTCTACAAACCCGAAGCCGAAGGAGTAACCAGTCTGCTGGGAGGATCAAGTGTAAGGGAAAGGTAAAAACAAAAGTCAATACAAACAAATCAATATAAATTAACTTATAGGAATTAAAACAAAATCTACATGCAAACACACTAATTGGTAAATATTTAAATAAAAAAAAATTATAATACTGATAAAATAAGCTGTATCCACAACACAACTGAAAATTTGTGCAAAATTACGTGCATTGAACTTTAAATAACTGAGGGCTGGGTAAATGCTAACTCAAAGCAGTTACAAATCATACTTGGAAAAAATAAATAAAATACAAATAAAAAATATAACAGCAAAAAGGTAAATTGCAAGTGAAAAAATTATTAGCTATACATTTTAAGGAAATTTTAATTAAAAAACACAAACAATCAAGGCATCAAAGTGCAAATTTTTTATGATTATGAGAATTAGGTGCAATAACCTTCCCCAATTATCAGGTTAAGAAATGAACTGTACTACAAAAACAATCAAAATAGAATAATATTATATAATAACTACCTCACACAAAAACTTGCATAGTGAACTTCATTAAAAATATTAATGATAACATGTTACACACTAAAATACGAAGCAATAACTTAACTCATAATCTCTGGGTGTTGTGCTGGTATGCTCGTAAGATGCCAAGAGTTTTTCCCACAGGTACTATACTAGTATGCATTAGGAAATCTCATTTTCCTGATACCAACAAGTGATAGAATTTTCAACTACAACATTCCTGCAGTTGCCATTCCTTGCTTTAGTTGCCCTTGTACCATCAGTACAGAAAGTACCTGTTTAACCTCTCACAATGATTTGTCTTCTGCAAAGTTTGGCTCCAGTCCAAAAATGCAGGTGCACTAGTGATTTTGTGCAAGTGTAATATCAAATACATATATACATGCAAGTATCAAGATAAAATTTAGAAAACAAAATTAATTTGCACATTAAAGTGACTTAGCCAGTCAGGGGCCTGCATAACACCAGGATATGAGGATCCCAATCCGCCCTCTACGCTCACAGCAATATCTAAAGAGTACTTCCTAACTTCACTGTCTAGAAATAAGAACACCCCAAATCTTTCACTTTGCTGCAAGATGCAGAAAAAACAATATCAAACAAAGTTTGTTACTTAATTTAACTTCAGTAGTTACTTTGTAAATGTTAGGATAAGATCAACACTTTTATAGTATGCTGACAGGCAACATACAACATGGAATTACAAAACTGATTTTCATGGTCAAACCATAAAGAGAAAAGTAGTAGAGGCAAACGATGCTCTATGCACAAACGTATGGAGTTTGGTCTTCCTTCAATGTTAATATTATAGAAATAAGGCTGAGAGTAAATTAACTTACATATTATGGTACAGTCGGCAAAAAAATGATCAACACCACCCTTATGGACAGTGATATGTAAGGTTGGTATTCCTGACTACACAAGCGCCACTCACGGCCAAACCTCTGGCACCTCAGTATGGTGTTGATAGTCGGAGGGGAATGACGTGTTTGCTTCCCTAAGCACTACTTTTGTCTCCACTGTGAGTTTTCAAAGTTTTCTCTTGTTCTGAAGTACTCAGACACTTTCAGTATTTAATAATAATGAATTTGCAAAAAGCAATTGCTCTTGATCACTTATTGTTCTTTCCCTAATTAGAGAAGATTGAAATTATCATGAATGGACGAAAATACTGAATGTGTTTTGTAGGGTAATGCAGAAGAGAGAGAATTTTGTTATATCTCCCTTAGTGTTGTTATTGTAATTCATTCATATGTTATGAAATAAATTGTCAGAGACAAGAGCCTACAACGTGTACCCTACCACCCAATTACCATAACTTCATATCGGATTCACCAAATTCATCCAATAATTCAGTGGGGAATTATTTATCGCATTACATTTAAACTTTTTTTTAATGTTCCAAACATTTTAACACTGCATTCAGTGTTTGCATGGTGGATATTTAGTCTGGCATTGACTGGGAGGGAGTCAGCCTCAGGCAGTAAAGAGAGCAGTACCGACATCCTCACACCGTGACAGTCAGACGGCTACTAATTCTACTATACTGTACTCAAGTGTACTGTCTAGAGGGCAGCAGCGCAAGGTACGTGCAGCGGGTGGCGGCAGCCAAAGCTGCCACACTCCCTATCCGGGATCCACAGATCAAGAGTACCAACCTTACCGTGCAAAATCTTTTAATTTCAAGGTAAGGGTGGTGTTGATATATTTTTTGCCAACTGTACATGCACTGTATCTCATATGCATCCTGAATTTCATAACTGAAAAACATTTTCAGTCGACAACTTGAGTTACTGGTGAACGACTTTTGTAAATCTTATTACCCAAGAAGATCAACCCAACCCTAGGAATTTGTATGCCAACATAATATTATATGGTACCTCCTCCAGAGAATCTGTAACTTAGGACTGGCATCCCAGCAATAACTTTACAAATTGGAATGACTCCTTTCAACAAGGTTAAGTGAAGGAACTTTTATCATGGAGACAAGAACTTGTAGTGTGAGCTAAGAATTTTGTGGGCCTAATAGGGGAAGTGAGTGTGCTACTCATTTCACTGGATATTTTGTCCCTCGTTCTCTTCCTTTCTGGTTTAATTTTTCCCCCAGGCACTGGACCTCCCCAACACTTGATAAATGTTAATTGAGGTATTGATGATGAACACCACCTCTCCTCAGCTAGCTAAGCTTCACTTTCCTTGTCCAGTCCTATCACATCAACAAGATCCATTGGATCCTCCCACAAGGAGACTTCTGTGGCACTACAATGCTGCTAACTGGGAGGACAGTAGGTAATATTTTAAAGATTTCCCAAATAAGTCCTTACATTAATCACCCTTGCTTTAATGTTGTCCACAACAAGGAGTAAGTTTACAGATGGTACTGTCGTATATTCCCGTCAGCAATTCTGCCAAATCTGTCCAGAATGATATTTTATCTGTGCCAATTGTAATGATCTTTCCAAATCATTTTTCCAACCATTTGGTCTGGCACTTCACTAAAAATCAATCTAAAAACTTTACTTAATCATTTTTCCCTCCTCACATTCTTCCTGATGGTAATGCCTACATCTCTTCACCTGATAAATTTTAACTTTTCTCTAAAATCTTTGCCTCCAACCACACTGGATGATTCTGGCACGAGTCTTCCATCAACTCCACCGTCCGATTTACATGTCTCCCATCAGAAAATCTTAAGAGGAAGTACTTTCTGCCCTTGGAATCCATCCTTTAGAGAACGGTAAACTTCTATGGCAATATAACTCAGTCAACCTACTTTCTGACTGTCGGTATGGTTTATCAGAGTCGTTCTACGGCAACTTTATATCCCTCCTCTCTTATTCATGGCCATTCTTTATTCAAATAGATATGGGGAAACCCCTTCTGAAGGCCAGCAGTGTCACAAATGTCACAAGGAAAAACAGTTTATATTAAATATAGCTCATGACTGCCAGTAAAGCACTGCAAGAAGCTAGGTAGTCATAGTCTAAAGACAGCCATCACTTTCAACAAAATGAAATATGGATAATATGGAAAGTATAGCAATAAGGGTTAAAGGCTTGTCACAATCATTTAATCGTGAATGCTACAATACTAGAGTTATGGTATTGTGATTAAGCACATAGATGCTATGCAATCTATCTATAGAACATGCTGATCACGAACTTGTAGAATGCAACACATACTATAGTGCTCAGGGATACAACCATGACAACACATACATTAGCTTGAACATATACCTTTAAATCCTTCATAATGCGGCAATTTTTAATGGGTCCGACGACGACGAATATCTTGTAAAACTCTTGGTCTGTGAGCGTCTGCGGGAGGTAATTGATGATGAGGTTGGTACGTGTCTCGCCCTCTGGCAGCGCAGAGCTCGTGGTAGATTCAAAACTCATTGTGGATGTTTTACTTTATCAACCCTAACCTGTAACATAAGAGGTCACTGTTAGAAGAAAAGCACAACTTTGACAATCAAATGAATTTGGCAAAACTTAACCTATGTATTCATATACTACCACATGTTTTGTACTACTGTATATTTCTATCAGCTAAAAACCATGTAAGGAATACACATAAAGAATGACTACTCTGAGCAGTTCTCAAGCTTATGACAACTCCCACATAAGGCAATAACTTCCACAGCATTGAATAATTTTGCAGTCAGAATGGCACAGTGTCTAGAGGGAAACATGATAGTGGGGATACATTAAAAGACAAAGATAAATATATACATCAGACAAACGCACAGAAAACTTAAATACATTACAGGTAAGCAATAAGCTGTCTGTAGTGTGAATTATACTTATGCTGTCTCTCTCTAGAATCAACATTAGGCTGTCATAATTCAGGGAGGCTACAGAAACAGGTACCAGGTACCATAATCAAAATGATAACATATTGCAAGTTCTGTATCTTAGGAATATGCAACTGTATTAACACTGGATTTTGTGGGTACAGTAAACATGGACTAGGTGAATATGAGCTCCTGGCACCATACTATAAAAATTACAGCATAGTAGTACAATAGTTCTATAAATGTACTGGTATAAAATAGCATGCCATGCTTTCAATCATGAGGATTCATGACAAGTGCTGTCAAGGACCCATACTGTATTAGAACACAACAACAAAACCCACACAAGTGCTTTGGAGCTTATTGAGGATATTTGGGTCATAAACCTCTAGTCTAGAAGCCCCAAAGCAGAACAGAATTGCTTTTGAACATAGCACTGTCATACATCCAGTTGTGGTAAATATTTCTCTGTGTGACACCACCTTTAGCTTTGATGTAAAAGACATCTAGAGAGCACAGCAGGTTAATAAACAATGAGTTTGCAGGTCACCTCTGCAACAGGTTCACACACTTGCATGTCAGTTGGTATACAAGCTGATGCATGTGAACATGAAAAAAATCCATCCAGTAAAGTTTGGCATATTCCCTGCTGTAACACTTTTATCTCTGGAGATTCATGCACTTACACAAGTATTTTTCTTTTCAGAGGAAAATAAAATTATTTATTTGGCGCCACAACAGCGAGGTCATATGACGCCAGAGGAAGAAGGTAATTTTTGAGAAGTGGGACAATATTTCAGAGGATAAGATTGCATTACTTTCTGATCACATATAGAATAGCCAGTATGCCTTCCTTCCACCAAACCATTATGCCAGTCATACCAACCAGCTTTTTCAAATCAATTTTCAAAGTGGCTTATCTCTTAAACATTGCATGAGAAACCAAAGAAGCATGATGTGAAATGTAAATCATTACCCCAAAACGATCTTGAAAGTCAATATGAATAATGTAATATCGCTATGAGTAGCGAGTGAAAACGGATTCATTCTACCAATGGGTATTAAAGATGTTGACTACAGGCTGCAGCTCTATCCTTCCTTAGCATAGAGAAGGTTGGTGTCAGAAAGGTATCCAGCAGTAAAACGATTTGCTAAAACAATATCATCACATACACTCCACATGTAAGTGGGAAAAGATGTAAAGAGAAAGATGCGAGTACAAATCTGACCAGCAAGTAGATATCAAACAGTATTGTGAAAGATGTTTTAGATAGGATATGCATCATGGAAGACGTGATAAAATATAAACGGCAATCTGGGGACCACAGGTGGAGGGAGAACTAATGTCCCCCCCCATGGTTGTGATGATGGGGATTAATTCAGAGAGGTTGGAACAAGTTTACAGAGTGCATACATTGTTAATGAACTCAGCCACTTGTACACAAGGTGTATGCTTTCCAAGAATGAGCTGATTTTTACAGGCAGTGAATGGTCAGGACTGAACGCCTACCCACCACTTCCATAAGAGGTGATTTTACTATTCTATCACCAAGATCGAAAAAACTACAGCACACTCCTCGCATATCTATTTCTACTTTGATCCACATGACTTAGGAGTGAGGTTCATATATAAAGTACAATTTCCCTGGTTTATTTACTACCACACACAAATAACATTAAAGTTTCGGTCCCTCATAATTATAATGTACTTGGTCAGTCGCATTCTGGAGTAATGCTACACCAATGGAATCTTTGGACAAGAAATAACCCTAAAAGAGTGAGTGTGAACACAGTAGATTTGCATGCTTAGGAGGCAGAGGGTAATTGCATCATAAACATGTAGGTCTACCATGTTCATTCCCATTTTTTCTGAGAAAGGTACAGGCACTCAGTATACATACAGTATAGTACTGTACTTATCATAACTTTTAACATGGGTTAAATCCAACTTCAGTCTTGTCAATATGTAATGTCTGAAACATTATTACTCACCAAAATGAAACTGAAATATTGTACTGCATTTCCCATGTAACTGGATGCCCCTTCAAATGTTACAATGCATTATGGTATGGTATTTAAGAATATATTGAAGGAATATGTATTCTATTACCCATTGCTGTAACAGACAATAAAAGTTAAAAGGAACTTTATAAGAAGCTGAGCTGCATAATCTTTTTAGATAAAGCTTATAAGAAAATAAATTGCATACCAGCAATGGCATATACAGCAATGAGTATATTGCCTTAAGATAATACAAAATAAAATGTATTCTAAAAGAACTTGTCCATTACTTTGTATTGTACAAAAAATATAAGAAAGGAAAAAGAAAAGAGAAACAAAGAGGAACTTCTGGGGCTCTAGACAACGAATACACTGTGATTGGACCTTCCAGTACTGTACATATTTTTTTGTCTCTTTTATCAGCAGGAAAGAGATAAAGCCAAGCAGATAACTGGCTCACATGGAACTTGTTATTTCCCACCTTCCCATCCTCTTTAACAGTATAAAGATTTAGTACTTTCCATGTTTAAGGATCAAACAAAACAAATTGAAAACTTATACTGGCCCAGTATCAAATTTGCCAACATGTCTTAACACCTTGATAGTACAACAGCACTAATTAAACTTTGTCAGCTCAATCCTTCCCCCTTTTCTATATCTTGGGGGTAAATAGTATATTCCCATAACAAATCCCTCATTATTACAATAGTATTTTACTTTACATACAACTTTTTCCATCACATGCCTAGACTTTTAATACTATTGCATGGTTTTACAAGTTTACAATTTGTGGGAATAACCTGTACTGTACTGTATTATAAAATGTCTATGGAAGGTTTACAACACAAAAAATATTTCATAGCATCAGTTCAGCTAACATCCCACACTAAACACATCTCCTCACACTCAATACAGTATTAGCAAAGCCTCTGATGCTATCCCCGTCCACAATCGCACAAACAAAATATACAACATATAAAGATGGCTGGCTAACAACTTGGCAGGTAAACACGCCCATGTGACATTTGCTGGTCAGTCATAACATTAGAAGTCTAACAAACTGTGTCACCCAGGGACATGTAACACTTTTCAACCTATACATGCACAAAATACCAATACCCCACACACCCCAAATAAACATTGCTTCCGACATGATACATGTACAATATATATCAAAATGAAAATGCAGCCTCCCATCTCCTCCAACCCTACCTCAACACACTCCACACCTGGCTCACCATGAACCTCTTATATCACCAACCAAATCCACAGCCACCATCCTCTCCAACTGGACAGCTAAACATCACTACACACCACACCTCACCATAAGCAACACCTCCATACCACATATATACACCATAATGTTAAACACATTTAGAGAGATAGACTGCACTGCACACTACCACACTCATCAACACAAAATACACTCCTTGAGGGCTCTATGGGAAAGCCCAGTCCAGCCCCTGACCTTCCTCAGGGACACAGGACTACTTGGTTAGACAGCTTGAGGAGCATCAATGACAACAATTGGTACAGTGCTTGTTCCCAGAGAGACAAAGGGCCATCAGATTGTCTTGGGAAATCATGAAATTTGTGTAACCAATGAAAGATTGCTGACATAAGCTGTGCAAAAGCTGATTTAGTAGATTAAATGAAAGCTTCTCAATCCTTTATTAAAAGAAATCAAGTTTGTGGCTCAGGGTTGTATGCAAGAAAACTTATGGGCTAGGTGATGGTGATAACTGGTACAATGGGTCCACATTCAAAAGATGTTACAAGTTATTTAACAAAGTCACTCCAGACATTAATACAATAAACTATATAATTCATCAAGCTGCAAACGGTTTCAACTCAGTTGTACAGGCAGTTATGAGGAAGCTTGTCTTATACCAGCAAATACAAGTTTAATTACTTTCTTTGAATTGGCAAACTGATGCAGGAACAGAATTGATAGTCTTTGTCACCTGATCATAACATAATACACATGTTATGGAATTTATCATAGCTGATTGGTCAATGATCAAACTCTACACCTGTCAGGAAAAGAGAAGTCTTTGCAAGCACTTGCTTTTGGCCAGACCTTAACCATATGACAAATGCCACTCACTCCATCTTACTAAGACCAGAGTTATTGTAATTATTCCCCTGGTGCTGTGCTGTATTCAGAGTTTTTACTAAATTAATGAAAAGTCTTACTTTCTTCAACACCATTTCACGATACCTGCACAGAATTTATCTGGAGCCATCATACTGATCATCATCATCATCACCTTTACTCCCGTGTGGTCCTTAGTCATCCATTGAAACATGCAGGAGTGTACCATCAAAGAGATAAGCAAAAATCACTTAATGGTGGTAACACGTAAACTATTTTAAAAATAAGTGAGATATACACTGTAGGGTGCCAAGGCTTTCTCAAACAACAGAAAACTCAAGAGATTGCCGAGACCAAATGAAGTACTGTACCCGACAATAAGAGCCAGAAAAATTCAACTGGCCAGGGAAGGTGTCAGAATATTAGCACTGTTCTCATCTTGACAAGTGGATGATGACCATACCATACACCACAAGCTGCACATCGCCACCAGATAGGGCAGAGAAAATAGTCTTAGAACAAATATGATATCGGTACTGGCCATATAAATCACAGGTAAGGAGAAACAAATGTGAGTAAATATGTTGAGAACAAAGTTAACAGCTGTCTCATACAGTATTTGAAGTAGAGATAATAACAGAAGGAAACTTACCATGAGCTGAGTTGAGGGAGAAATATATCAAAAGATATTGTACATCGTGTCCTTCATTAGTGGAAGTGACAACTACAGTACTTTTAATTAAACATGAATGATATGACAATAAGATATAATAAAGTCATTGCAGCAAAAAACAATAATGTAATTTGATCAAGGTATAAACACAGTACAGCATTACAGCGAGGGTGGGGTGGAATGAGCTGTAACAACACAAGTACAGTAACGTTTAGGAATAAAACAGCATGAGAGATATTGTAAGATTGCTGATATATTCCACTGGATAACAGAGGGAAAGAATCTGGACCAAGTACAGTACAAGATCAGTTTTATTCTGAAAGGTAGGCCTTGACAAAGAAGGTGGATATACTGGTTGGTTGTTTTCATGGAGTTTACTAGGGTATATATCTAGTGACACCTTAAGAGATAGAGATAGGGAGACTAGCAAAGAAGTGGCAAGATAACATGGATTAAAGGAAGTGATTCCAAAGGAACAAGTGAAAAGATTGAGATGGCTTGATGACATGGGAAGAGATGCGGTTGAAACAACGAGGAGGGCTGTTGGAGAGGAGGAGGCTGGTCACTGACAACCAAACAGGCCAAATAAAATGTGGAGGCAGTGTGTCCGAAGTATGACAACACTGGGCATTGATGAGGCAAAGGTAATAGATAGGGTCAGTTTAGAAGTGGATCGTCAATCATCTAACTTCGTAATTGCAAGAAAATCTTACACCAAAAAATTAAATGATGATTCAACATCTGCATGGAGAAAAATTGCACTGTGGTTTGTGGATGCTACTAATCAAATATTACTATATATGTTACCCTTGACCCTTTTTCAGAATAGGTCACCATGCTCTGTGTAATTGTGTCCTCATATTGATAGGTCAGGTCAGTTATACAAACCTGTGCCAGTTCAATATGCCATTACAGTACATCAAAAATAATTTGTCTTTCTGCCTATGTCAATGCTGAATTTGATACAATCGAATATTGGCACCGAACTTTTGAAATTCATGAGTAAGAGGGAAACAAGAGAGTATGATACATATATTAAACAACACTGTATAAAAAAGTTGAACATTATGAAGAAGAGTTTGTGTTGACTATGCCAACGAAGGTAAATACCGAGATACAATCGTGGGCCATAATCTCTAGCCCACCTCAGTCAAAGCCCGAGATCTGAAGCAAACGATTTCTGGATGACAGCCACAGAAACAGCCTGCTCCAGATCTCAGGAGGGCTAGAGATTATGGTCCACAATTGTACTTGGAAAAAGTACAACATACAGTTTACCTGTACAAAGGAAGTAGCATTGCAACACAATTGCAAGGGAAATGGTATATAGAAAAATTTCAGTAAATCATTAAATATAAGAAATGCCATGGCAACATGTAAATTTTTTTAATTTCACTACAGATCACCCCTTACTCTAAACCCAGGCAACAATGTATACATGTCGGAAACAAAGCCAATAGAATACTAGGATTCATATCACGAAACGTTAATAATGGAACGGTTAAGGTTATTTTGCAGCTGTATTTAGCATTAGTTAGATCACACTTGGACTACTCAGTCCAGTTTTGCAGGATGGATATCAATTTGTTAGAGAGCGTACAGAGAAGGATGACTAAAATTATTCATAACCTTATGAAATCTCCCATATGAAGATAGACTTAAGCTGAACCTGCACTCACTTGAAAGACGCAGGGTGAGAGGTGATATGATTAAAGTATTTAAATGGACGAAAGGGTTTAACATAAGAGACTTAATCAAAGTATTAAGTGTAAGTAGCCAAGTTAGAACACGCTCAAATGGATTCAAACTGGAAAAATATCGTTTTAGACATGAAATAGGAAAACATCGGTTTGGGAAAAAAGAATAGTGAATGAGTGGAACAAACTTCGAAGAGAGGAAATAAATGTAAAAACACTAATTGGTTTTAAAAATAGTTTGAACAGATACACAGACTCAAAGGGATGGGTCTAAAAAAGGAGCTGCCCAATAACTGTACAGCCACAATCAGATAACCACCGACACTTTCCTTCCATCGTAGTAAATATCTTGGTAATAAAGAACAACACGTGTATGATTTTGCAGCACCTCATAATAATAATAATTGAGGGGGGTTGAGTTAACGTAAGGTGTTGTATGATTAGATTTTGATATGATACCGACTTATTTGCAAGATGGAAAGAAAGTGTCGGTGGATATTTGATTGTGGCTGTACATACATACATGGACTCAAAGGGATGGGTGTTAATCAGGAGCTGCCAAGAACTGGACCAACAGGCCTTCTGCAGTTTCCTAAAGTCTTATGAAATTGGATCCTTATTATTTTATAAAAAAATATATTACCCATAATGTCTATGATGGACATAAAAAAGAAATTAACAATTGTACTATTCTCCTCATTTAATCACTATGTCACTGTTCAAAAAAATATGTACTATATTCTATACTGTATATATATTATAAACTATACAAGGTACCAGTATTACTACTATACTGTACTTGGTATAAATACACTAACATAGCTCACAGCATTCCTTCAGTCTTTTCCTACTGGGTTCCCTTTGTACCTGGTCTCTGGCATGTCAGTACACTGGGGGTCAATAATTTTCCTAATTCAAATACAATATGAATCTCTACCAACTGAAATTATTTGGGAGGAGTGTGATGCAAGGTTGGTCAAGATTCAGGTTGTGTCTCGCATCATGATGGAATGATTGACCCTCCCTGTACCAAATTATTACTATTTCTCAACAATATGTCCTGTTGTTTACTCTTATTTTAGTTTTCCATACATTCTAACTGACTGCTTTATTAATTTTTTACCATTATTTTTCACGTTAACTGATCTGAACCTAATCTAACCACAGAGATTGTCCCAGTCCTAAATTCGTTGGTTGGAAAAAGGTCATATCCTCAAAATACTATGGAAAAAAAAAAAAAAAAAAATACACATAATTGTCAATGTATAAAAAATTGATAGAAAACAACACTGTAAACATCATCTATCCTCATTATTTTTTCCCAAAGAACATTTACAGAACTAGTGATAATTTTAATCAAGCATATCAACCCATGCTGACTAAGATTTTAGAGGGAATAAAATGAATAAAGTGCGAGACTAGTAAAAACTTGTACTAATAGGGAAAAGGAGGCATGGCAATTACAAAGGAAAAAAGAGACAGACGAAGAATCAAAAAGGTGTTGCTCGGGTCTTGATAAAAGTCCATATGAGCCACAAAAATGGAACACACTCAATATTCCCCCCAAATTTTACAATTAAGCAATTATTCCCAGTTTTCATGTGTTAAAATATAGTGTTGGCAGCACATTTTGATCATGTTTGACCCCTCTCCCCCCCAAGTCTGTTGTGGTTAGGTCCCGGTAGTTTGCCCCGAGAGCCTAACCAGGTCCTGATAAGGGTTAGGTTAGGTCAGGAAGTCAGGCTAATTCTGTAACATAAAAATAAATATTACCGATAACTATTTAATGCATTTTCCACTTGTTCTACCCTTCAATCCAGCCTCTTAAGGAAGGGGGGGGGGGGTCAAGCATTGCCAATATACACTGTTGACCTTTCATTTCAAGATAAAAAAACAGAGAATGACATATTATAAAAAAAAAAAGTTGGAAATAAAAACATGCGCCTGATTTCTGTGGCCCAACTTAAATATTACCGCGGTCCACATTACTACCCCCCCCCCAGACCCCCAAGTTGACTAAAAACATGGCTAAAAAAAACACACACACACACAAATTGATGAAAACAGTAGACCAGGTCCTTATACATACAAACATACACACACACAAATTTTTTTTACCAACCCCATGTGCCCTCATGTCGTATTCAAGAACATCCATGGTGTATACGATGGCATGAAACCAATACGACGGCTCTATAGACAAACAACAGAGCCATCGTATCGCTACCACACCATAGTATACACCACGAATGTTTTTTTTGCATACGACCCGAAGTGGATATGGGGAGGGGAGGGGGGGGCATATTCAAGAACATCCATGGTGTATACGATGGCATGGAACCGATACAACGACTCCATAGACAAATAATTACCAAGCCATCGTATACACCACGGACATCGTTCTTGAATATGACCCCCCCCCCTACACCACCACCACCACCACCTTTTGGAATTCAACCCACACCGTGTTTTAACAATTATAATTATTCACTTTATATCCCTACTAACCAACCCTACTATTACACCAGTACACTACCATGGGACAACACGTGGGGAATACACACACACACGGGTGAAAATGGCGACAATAAATGGCTAAAAATGGAGACAAATGAAAATAAGAGGAATGGTGGTGGGTGATGGCGCAGACCTCTACTAGTACCACCACCACCACTAGTACCCCCCCTCACTCCACCTTATTTATCTCATTTATCTCCACTTTCTCCACTCCTCGGATCTCCACCTCATCATCCACCACACCCCTCGACCACCAGGAACACCCAGCTACCCACCATCACCGAGAAAACCCCGTCAATCTCACCTAAATAAACCCAAACATTGAGGTGTATGAGGGATGATGCCGGGTAGACGCGCGTGGGACACACAATGTTACCAACTCAAAACTCAATAAACCCGCTAACTTTATCGACGCCAAAACCCGCTACATTTGAGGTTAAAGATCTTAATTTAATTTTTACATTTGATTGGGTCTTATAATCCGCTAGTTACTCTTGTGATTTTGAGCTTTTTTTGTGCCCAATCATGTGTAATTAAGCTATGTCTGACGGAAAATCCGCTAAGTTGGCATGTCTGGGGACACACAAACATTGACGCAGGCTGACCAACCCAATCCAACCAACCCAGACCCTCTTTACAAGGGGTCTAGTAATGATAGAAGGATACTACACTCATAGGGATGTTTTGGTTGATAGTGGTGGTACAGCAGAACCACCTACCGGCCATCAGGAATCACTAACAATTATACAGGGGCGGTGGGCGTTTCTTAATTTTTTTGGTTTGCTGAAATTGATTTTGTGACTGAAATGGATATTACTGGGTGCTCAACAATAAGCTAATGATGGGTCGTTCGTGAAAGATGAGAGCTGGTTCTCCGTTGAGAGCAAAATGGCTCCTTCGACTCTGTGTGGCTTGACAATTAGTGAATAAGTGAATACTTTTCATTATCTTTCATTATTATTGTTAATAATATTCTTATGTTATAAGAACATGATATTTATACAGTTTTCTCTGATTATTCCTATCGGATATATTTTTAAAACACTTGGATAATCTTAATTAAACCTCATGCAAGATTTCTTTGGCATTAACTAGTCACCATGATATCAGTATCTACCTTATATTTTCCTACTTATATGGTCTTTTGTTTACTCTTGATCTCATTAATATTTATTGTAATATCAAAGTATACAACTGTAATTCCTAAAATTCCCTGGAGAAAAAGCTTTAAGTTGTAATTTCTCCAGTCACTGTTTAAATGAATCAAGGTTGTGGAGATCCTGGCTTGAATATTGCTTAGAACCCCCAACTGATATATATATATACAGTATGGTCTTTATTTTGTTAATCTAGAACTAACAGATAGAAGATAAATTATATTAATTAATTATGATAAAGGGAAGCAGACGGGAGCTGGAGTGTTGCTTCCTTTTGGCCGCTAGAGGCGCCACCGTCCCAGCCAGCCACAGTGACCACACCGGCATAACAATGAGTGGCCTATCTTTCTCCCAGTACTAAAATCTTTGCTACCACCAACCTCAAACCTCAAACCTCAGTCTATTACCACCTCTACCAATGTCCTCGGGTTCTCCTCCACCTGCATTGCATTTCATCCTTCTTCCTTTGATACATTTGCCTGACATTGGGAGGATAAGGGAAAATTGTCTATTGATTTTGACGTGGCACCACTGTGGTCCTCAGAGAGAATTGAACATTTTCCATTTTCTATAATTCGCATGAAATCAATGGTAGACTCTTGAGTAATAACAACAGGATTCTCCCACTGCCAATTTTACCCCACTTTTGGTTAAGGTCATCTCTGATTACACTAAACTGGAACAGGTCAAGCAGAACAACACCCCTGGCCTAGCATCTTGGCTTCACAGAATCCGTTCAATACTTTGCCCAGTACTACATTTAACTGGTAGGGATCCTAGTGATATCTGTCATGACCTACACACACAACTTCACACCTACTCGTTCCCTCCAGTTTGGACTAGAGTCGCCCCAACTATCACATACTCACCCTATAGTAAACACAAGGACCGTCCACCACTCCTTACACAATTTTCCATACTAGAAGCACTCTCGGATGTTTCCAAGCAATTTCCTGCCCCTCCAATTCATGTTTACACCGATGGTTCCCTACTGACGACTGGTAAAGCAGGGGTTGCCTGCATTACATTCAACTCTGGTTTTCCCACCTTCTCAACGTCTCATCGCCTCCCTGACTGGAGTAGCAGTACCCAGTGTGAACTGTCTGCCATAAATTCAGCTCTTATCTACCTCACCACTGAAGGAATATCTGGTCTCATTCACAGGCAGCCTTAGCCCTTATTCGTAATGCTCCATCCCACATCACCCTTCTCATCTCCTCCCTACAACACCAACTCTATCTTGCCACCACAGTTGGCCATTGTGTCTCTTTCATCTGGATTCCTGCTCATGTAGGTCATGACCCACACCACCAGGTAGATAGACTTGCCAAAACTGCATGCAACCTGTCCCAACCTACCGTACACCTCCCATCTCCAAAAGATTAGTTAGACGAATTCTGCGTGACGAAACACGAGAGGACCTGGACCTCCGTATTGACTCTGAACGACATGACAGTTTCTCCATCCCTCACTATGACTGGTACCGTACAGTGGACACCTGTATGGCCTATGTGTATTTGTGTGTATCAGTATGTTTCTGACTATGTGTGTGCAAGTGTATTTGTATGCATATGTGTATGTAAGTGTGTGTGTGTGTGTTTGTGTTTGTATGTGTGCATATAATTATGTATATGTTTATGTACAATGGGTGGCAGGAGTGGTGTTGCCTCGCCCACCACGGCCCACTGTGTTCATGGGCTGGTTGGTGTCCGTGGGTGTCATGGGGCTGTGTGTGTGTGTGTGTGTGTGTAGGTGTGTGAGGCGTTGGATCTTTTCCCGCCCACTGTCCAATATGTGTATTAATGCAGTGAATGCATTATTCACAATATTATCATTATTGTTTTTATTTTCTTAGATGAGATATTACTACAAATTGTCTGCCTATGTTTACACCTATCAGTTTCCCAACATGTATCAAATAACTTCATGGCCTTTAGCGGCAACTGAAGCTAAAATAAACAACTTAAAAAAAAAAAAAAGGACACAGCTATTTTGAATGTGTATTAATTATTTGGTGTTATTAGACTCTGCAGTAATAATAACAGGCCATAGCATGCTATTACTTCAGTCAGAGTCACCCAGCCAAATTAATAGTAATGCTAGGACCAACATCACCCAGCGGTACTAGCTAGGATCGAGCACAGTAGAAGCCCCTGCAACACACTGGCAGCATATAAAACTACAGCTACAACAAATGGAACGGGAAAATAATTGTAGAGGAAAGAACGAAGACTATTCTGAACATAATTCTAAAAAAAACTCAAGAGATCTGAAGAGAATATGTTCCCAAGAAATCCAAACTGAGGAAAAAGCGTGAGATCCCAAGAGACAGAAGAATCCTGATGAGGAAGAGGTCAGCAGGAGTATACAAAATTCCTTGCAAAGACTGTGACTTAGTTTATATAGGTGAAACTGGGAGATCTTTAGATGTTAGAATGAAAGAACATAAACGAGATATGACGAATTGTAACACAAATAATGGTAACTTTGTCCATGCATATGACAACAACCACTGTATTGATTGGAATTCTGGTAAAATGATAATTAAGTGCAACAATTTCAAGAAACGTAGAATATTAGAATCAGTATGTATACAGCACTATAAAAACTTTAACTTAAATGAAGGTATGTTCAAACTAGATCCATTAATGAGAGCACTAGTGGTCAAATCCCTCGCAGATGTGGGGTCGGGTCCCTGAAGAATGGCCAGGTCAGGTCGGTTGGGTGAGGTGAGGTGTGGTCTGTCTGTCATCAGAACACACCTTGTCCCTCCCTCCCCCTGTCAGCTACTTATTTTCCTTTCATGTTTCATTCAACTCTGTACTGCTGAAGAGGGAGGTAGTTGCCTCCGAAACTTCTATATTAAATACTTTTTGTCTATAAAAAGTGGGGTTTTCTTAGCATGCTGCTCTTCACGTCATTGTGAATTACCACTCCATTATAAAGGCTTTAATTATTGTTCCGTCTGACACGTACAGTTGGACACATGAATGGGTGGTACAGCCCAGGTGAAAGATACTTGTCCCATTTGAGTAACCAGTGTCTATTATCAGGTACTTGCTTTTTATTAACATCCTCAATACTGACTTCTGCCCCTGATGTCTCCTATTTGGCACTAAGGAACTTGATATTGGGAGAAATTGACAATCTTTCATTTGGGCTGTACCACCCATTCATGTGTTCAACTGTATGGTTGGCCACATGAATTCTTACACTATCTATCTATATCTTATAGCTCTGACGCCTCGTTTCCTACGGGAACTTCCCCCAAGGGGATGGCCACGGCATAAGTGTCCAGTTTTCCCTGTTCCAACACTCCCTCCTTACTTGGTTAAACCCTACTCTGCCCCTCTCGTTTCTCTCCCTTACATACTCTTCCACTCTGTTCCAACACTCCCTCCTTACTTGGTCAAGCTCTACTCTGCTCTGACCCTCTCGTTTCTCTCCCTTACATACTCTTCCAATTAAAGGGAAGGGTTCTGTCTCAAGATTTAAAAATTGGGGTCACATTTGCCAAAAGCAAGTCTTGAGGGAGTTCACCGGTCTGTAAAGTCTGTGAGAATATAACCTGCAGGACAGGGGCAAGAACGCTAGCCCTCAATATCCTGCAGGGTATATTGTCTGGTCCAGTCGCTTTGTGTATGTCTACCTCAGATAAAAGTTTCTCAATTCCTTGGGTGTTTATATGAATGGGAGGGATAGGTGGGTGTGATGGTGTTGGCATGTCTGGTAAGTGTTCATGTTCATGGGTAAAAACGGACTGGAATTGTGTGTTAAGGGCGTTGGCTTTGTCTTGTGGGTGTGTAACCAAGGAATTGTTGTGTAGTAATGTTGTAATACCGGTCGAGTCTTGTTTGCGTGCTTTAAAAAAGCCGAAGAATTTTTTGTAGTTTTGTGTGTTGTCTGCGAGGAAAGTGGATGTGTATTTAGTTTCTGCTTGTTTAGTTTCTTTCTGTAGTGTTTTCTGTATATTTTTGTATTCTAACCAGTGTTCTGTATCGTTGTATCGTTTTGCTCTGTTGTATGCCTTTACCTTGTTTCTGTGTAGTCTTTTTAATTGTCTATTGTACCATGGTAATGACCGGTTATGTGTGATAGTTTTCGTGGGTATGTGCTTGTCCATTGTGTCACGTATAAAGTCACGAAGTCTGGTCCAGTTTGTTTCCACAGAGCTGGCCATTGGGTCTGAGTCAAGGAACGAGTCACGAAATTCAACTAAGTCTTGGGTAATGCCACCCATGTCAGCTATGTTGTACACTGGCCAGCACTGCCGCGTGGTACAGGGGCAAACACATAGTCAAAGATGTAGCACCACTGTGATTATTTAGCTGGAAACAATCCACGTGTGTGAAATGGAATTTACTGGATGCACTAGCACATGAAGTGAACTTTGTTGCTTAAGGAACTAAATAACTTAAATCTCTTCAACATGTGAGCCCTGGCGACTGTACATGTAAATTGTCCTGGGTAATTGTTTTTGTGTTGTTGGCTTGATGTTTGCGTCAATGAGTACCATCTCATGGTCACTAAGACCAGGTAGTACTTGTGTCCGTGTAATTAAGGAAATGTTGTTTGTGAGAAATAAGTCTAATATGTTGGATGTGACACCGTGTCTTATGTTAGGATTATGTCTTTCTACACTGACTTGTGTGCGTGTTGGTTCGAGTACTGTTTGAGTAAGTGAGTGGGTGTTAATTATGTCAATGAAATTTTCATGTAAGAGTTTCCTATCAGTCTGTAATAGTAAGTTGCCTTCATGGGTGGAATTGTCCAGTGTCGCCTGTGCTGTCCAGTTTATGTCGGGAAGGTTAAAGTCACCAGCCAACCATATATTTTCGGAGGGGTCAATTTTAGATAAACAATCGTCAAGGGTCTGCAGGTATTCTAAGTTTGAATTTGGGGGACGATAAAAGTATCCTATAATGAGTGTCCTGCAGCCCTGTATCTGTATTTTAGTCCATATGATTTCGGAGTCCGCGTTCAGTTCGGTGGCTGGGGTCGCAACTAGTCCTGGCTTTGTCGCAAATAGGACTCCACCATGGTTATCGTCTATTCTGTCCTTCCTATGTAGGGTCATATTATAGTTGCATATTATTCTGAACCAATTTCTATCTTAACAACAAGTGTAATTTGCCACATGTGAAATATATCTAAATTGTGTTACAACATTAACATATATAGCTTATCCGTACTCAGGTGGAAATGAAACCAACTTACCCATTGTACTTAATATAAAAGAGTTTACCGTAATTTTACAAGTTTTTTCTGGTAATGGCTTGAGAGAAAACGAATGTGCTTAGGGGTATACTTATAAAAAAAGGCCACTCGTCTTTCTTTTCTTATTTTTATTCAATATTGACCATTATTAATTACACTACATCAATTATCTACCATCAAAATTCATTTGTTGGAGCTTGTACTAAAGACAAATAAAAAACTTGAAAACAACAACAAAAATATATAATCTAAGTTTTTTTTTTTATGTCTCCGTTTTTAATAATTTTTTTTCTATGTTAACGGGACCTTGGTATTAGTACAGAAGTATTAAATTAACTATATTGTATATTTTAGTATCATTACCCACTATTTTGAACCATTCTAAGACACTTTTCATCTATTGTGTTTCTCTCGGAGTTGCCCCGTTTTTACCCCCAATACAAACATGAGGGGGCCGTGGGAATGAGGGGTCATGTATGTGTGGGGGAAAACACACATTTCACTATGGTTCTGCCTTTATAATACACTTCCTAGCGTTATTTCCGTTGCTTATAGTGATAATCCACGTTCTTAAAGATCCATGCAATTATGGAGGGACGTTGGATAATTTTAACGAGGGTTTCGGGTGGTGAGACAGGCTACTCCTTAATTAAACTATTGGCTAGGGCCGTGCAGTGTTACCACATCCAGCTAGGTCCCTGGATTTTTTTCTCGGTTACTTCATGATAGTTTACACCAGTTATATCCCGGTAGTTTACTCAGGTTAGGTCCCGGTAGTTTGCCCAGGTTAAGTCCCGGTAGTCTGCTGTGGTCTAGGTTAGGTTAGGTCAGGTCACACTAATTTCTAAATTAACCATTTGTATGGTTATGAAAAGTGTCTTAGAATGGTCCAAAATAGTGGGTAATGATGCTAAAATATACAATATAGTGAATGAAGTACTTCTGTACTTTTACCGGGACCTTAGTTAATAATTACGTCTTTCCTTTATATAACCATTGTTCTCTTAATTTACTAACTATATATTTTTGCTGTTCAATGTGCCTAAAGTTTTTTGTTTTGTTTTTCAAGTTGTTTATCTATCAGCTATAGAGACCACAGCAGGATAGGTTACATAAGTTTATACTGATGATAGATGGATAAAATAATAAAAGTCATATAATATATATATATTATGCTCGTTGTGCCTGTTGGCTTATGGTCAGTCATATAAAATAATACAGTCTGATAATTTACTTGTACTCTCTCTCTCTCTCTCTCTCTCTCTCATTGATGTAGCAGAGTAGAGCTTATTATTATCTTTCTGGGGTTGGATCCAGAAGTGTGATAAAATTTCAAGGAATATAATATTATCCCTTTTAATCTGGGAATCGGAATTTGCATGCTAATAACACTACGTCAATACAGATTAATTAATAAATACAGCAATATTAACACTTATACTTACCTGTGATAGATATCCTTATGTCAGTAAAGTGTGTGTGTGTAAAGTGTTAAAGTTTCACCTCTCTATGTAAAGTTTTGTACAGTGTTGATATCAGACCTCCAGGCACGGTATTCACAAAAGCATATAGTTCACTCTAATAAAAGTCTAAAGTAAATATTTTCGTTGGTAAGCGTTCATTCGTGGCGAGGACTGGTGGGACAAGGCGACACTGCTTCGAAATTATTATAACATCTCATACTAACAGAACAAACTCATTCACTGGTTCGAAATTATTATAACAGCTCATACTAACACAATAAACTCATTCACTGCTTCGAAATCATAATAACAGCTCATACTAACACAATAAACCCATTCACTGCTTCGAAATCATAATAACATCAAACCCATCAGAGAGAATAATTTTGGTATACAAGGATAAAAAAGATAAGTACTAAATGGACAAGAAACGAAAATGAGGTGTGAGAATGGAAACAGTACAGAAAGAACTCGGTAAAAATGTTGACTATGCTGTATTGTATGTGTGTGTGTGTGTGTGTGTGTGTGTATAAGGGGGATCCATGGTCAAAACAATACCATGACTGTTCTTGCATACTGTCCATAGTGTTACTCACCTTTAAGAGTTGTAGGCTACTTACTATTGGTCACAGGAATTGGTACACACGCTGTTGTTGTTGTTGTTGTTTTCGAAGGTTTACAACATATTTTGAAAATGTAAGACTACGTAGCTGAAATACATTATTATTATGTGATGTTGTTGTTTTTGATGTTCTCCCGGGGCAGAATGGCCTCCTGCCCCACAGACCCCTGGTACACTCTTGTCGCAGTGGAAAAAAAAAAAAAAAAAAAAAAAAAAAAAAAAAAAAAAATAAAGGAGGGGCTGGCCCTATATGCCTGGGCTACTGAAGCACATCCCAGGGAAATGGGACCACAGCTTACTGGACCAGGGAGTCTGTATGTCCCTATATGCCTGGGCTACTGAAGCACATCCCAGGGAAATGGGACCACAGCTTACTGGACCAGGGAGTCTGTATGTCCCTATATGCCTGAGTTACCGAAGCACATCCCAGGGAAATGGGACCACAGCTTACTGGACCAGGGAGTCTGTATGTCCCTATATGCCTGGGCTACTGAAGCACATCCCAGGAAAATGGGACCCCAGCTTACTGGACCAGGGAGTCTGGGGGCCTCATTGGGGGGAAGGTCTTTGATACCACAACCAGTGCTGTGGGCCCAAGTCCACATTACCACAAGAGCTACAAGTGGGGCCACACCTTCCATGAGACCAGTCCTGAAGGCACCATAAGGGGGAGGTAGTTTACACTGCTGCATACAAAGGGAAATGTACCCCTGTGTGCTGGCGGTCACACAGCAGTGAATAAAAAAAAAAAAAAAAGAGCCTCCGGTTGCAGTACACCTCACGTGGATTTTTAATCCATGTGGACAGATCTCGTCAAATCCACTAGAAAGTGACCAGATCCTACAACAATCATTATTCTAGCCCTGTGGAGGATGACTAATATTCACAGAGAATAAAGTCAGCCCCAATGGGCAGATATCCACCAACACTTTCCTTCCATCGTAGTAAATATCTTGGTAATAAAGAACAACACATGTATGATTTTGCAGGACAACATAATAATAATTGAGGGGGTTGAGTTGACGTAAGGTGTTGTTGTTGTATGATTATAATTTGATATGATACTAATTGATTTGCACGATGGAAGGAAAGTGTTGGTGGTTATTTGATTGTGGCTGTACATATATATATATAGGTAAAATAAGAATCTTCATAAATTTTGATTATTTTTTACTTACTAAGAAGCTTCAGGACATAATATTTATCAGGATGGAACGAATGGTTAGTTTACACTGTCTATCTCAGTTATTACAGAGTAAGTTAGTTATGTAATGTCATCGTGTTTGGGGGAAGGGGGGAGGGGGGAGAGTAGGAAGGAGGGATGGGATGTAGGGGGAGGGAGGGGGGGCGTCTCTCCCTGCCCCCCTCTGCACTGATATGGCCCAGGAAATATATTGAAAAGGCGTTCGTTTGTTCGTTCGTTTTGGGAGACTCGACCTTACTGTATGCATTCATATCCCAAGTTCCAATATTTTCCTCTCGGGACCCTGTGATCGTGTATGAGACCTGGTGGTGGAGGCTTCTGATTCCTCCTGACTATGCCACGAAACACATAAGCTCCTTCATATATTATAATGTAGGTGTGTGTGTGTCTGTGTGTGTGTGTGTTTCGTGGCAATGTTTGAAGGACTCACTAACCTCCAATTTTTTTTACTACATCACGGAGATCTTTAAGAATATTATAATTATGTGTGTGTGTGTGTGTGTGTGTGTGTGTGTGTGTGTGTGTGTGTGTGTGTGTGTGTGTGTGTGTGTGTGTGTGTGTCCCATAATTAACCTAGCACTGTATATATAGGCTATACAAATGTCAAAACAATGGCCATAATAATAATAATAATAATAATAATAATAATAATAATAATAATAACAATAATAATAATAATAATAACAATAATAGGATGTGTCCAGATGATAAAATCTACGCCAGTCTATAAAAATAAATAATAATAATAATAATAATAATAATAATAATAAAAATTGGATGTGTCCAGAAGATTAAAAATACGTCAGAATATAAAATAAATAAATCAATAAATAATAATAATAATAATAATAATAATAATAATAATAATAATAATAATGTATTAAGGGACCTTGTGATAAATAAAAACATAAATGAATAAATAAAAAGTAGCTTGAAAGTGCCATATAATTTATTAAAAAAATAAAAAAGTGGTTAGTTGAGGTTTTGTTTTGATAATAATTTTGGACTTTCACAACTGCCTAAAAAACATATAAAAATTACCTCCAAAGTTGTATATGATAATGATAAAAAAAAAAAAAAAAAAAAAAAAAAAAAAAATTTTTGATTAGTTGTGGTTTTTTTATATTATTATTATTATTATTATTGTTTTCCTTAAGTGTAAATAAATAAATATGTAAGCATAAAATTACCTTAAAATAGTCGAGGTGTCATTTCATATTATTATTATTATTATTATTGTTGTTGTTATTATTATTATTATTGTTTTTTTTTTTGGAGTATTTAAGGGACCCTGTGATGTAGTCAGAATATTGGAGGTAAAAAATGAGTCCTTTAAATATATTGACAAAAAAAAAACACACACACACACACACACACACACACACACACACAGACACACACACAGACACATATAGGGAAGGAGCTTGTTTGTTTGTCTGTTTGTTTGTTTCGTGGCATAGTTAGGAGGAATCATGGTGCTTTTAAATCTTTCAAAAGTATACCATCTCCTTTAGAAATTGATTGGTTGAGATGACACTTAAAAGGAGAGATTCTTTTGTTGTTGTTGTTGGTGAATTGGAAGGTTTCTGATTCCTCCAAACTATGCCACGAAACAAGATACCTATTGATATCTATGTGGGTGTTTGTTTACTGTCATAGTTAGGAGGTTTCAGTAGCCTTTCCTTACCTACAATTTACCTACAAGACAATCTCCTTAATATTGGAGGTTTGGAAGGCCTACAAACATTGCCAGCCATGAAACACACACACACACAGACACACACACACCACACATACACATACACACACACACACACACACACACACACACACACACTACACACTACATACACACACACACACATACACCACACACACACACCCAGACTACACACACACACATCACACACACTTATATTGAAGGAGCTTGTTTTTTTTTTCCTCGTAGCATAGTCAGGAGAAATCAGAAGCCTCCAATTCTCACATAATATATACACAATCACACTATCCTTAAAAGATGGTAATTCATTCTTTTTTTGGTTACATTGGAGTGCCTTGATTCCTCCAAAGAAACAAACAGGACCAGAAAAAGAGCAAATAAAAAAAAATTAGACTGTTTTGTTGTTGGTGTTGTTGCTTGGAATAGTTTGGAGGATTCAGTTGCTCCAGATTTACCAACACAAAACTTCCTTCCTCAATTAACTAACTAACTAACTAACACCTGAGTTAATTTCCAGGACCATTTCCAGCCTCAGGTGTGCAGGGGGGAGTGGGGAGTGGGGGGGAGTGGGAGGGGTGGGGGGGCAGTGAGGGACCGACCAATGAGGGGGTAATAATTATAATAATATTACTAAAGTACAATTGTAGTCGAATCTATATCATTATTATTTTTATTATTATTATTTTTATTATTATTTCTATTTTTGTTATCATCATTATTATTATCATTATATTTTAATTTGTTATTATTTATTATTATTTATTAATTATTATGATTATATTTTCATTTCTGTTATCTTTTTTTATCATTATTTTTATTATTATTATTACTTTATTTTTATTTGTTGTTATTATTATCATCATTATTATTATTGTTGTTGTTGTTGTTATTGTGTTTCAGTGGCTTGAGATCCTGGAGTTGTTGTTGTTGTTCTCAATTGTTTT
>JAWQEG010003821.1:12500-50823 GCA_033782935.1 Petrolisthes cinctipes | reverse complement strand
CAAACCAACCTAACCAAACCAAACCTAACCTCTGACTTCTCTCATACACACACGTGAAATGGTACATACCTACACACCTGCTGATTCACTCACTCCTATATACACCTGAAAATACAGCAGCTAAACATATATAGCCACAATCAAATATCCACCGACACTTTCCATCCATCGTAGTAATTAAATATCTTGGTAATAAAGAACAACACGTGTATGATTTTGCAGCACACTCATAATAATAATCAACACTTTCCTTCATCGTAGTAAATATCTTGGTAATAAAGAACAACACGTGTATGATTTGCAGCACCTCATGAAAATAATATTGAGGGGGTTGAGTTGACGTAGGTGTTATAAGATTATAGTTTGATATAATACTGATTTATTGCACGATGGAAGGAAGGTGTCGGTGGATATTTGATTGTGGCTGTACTACACACCTGACTAGTGTAACATCTGTAAATACCTGTATATACATTTTCAAACACCTGTATAATTATGTGATCAGGACTGTAGGTGTTTGCAAGGTCATACAAGAAAAAGGAGAAATTTTTGGAGGATTTATACACACTCTCTCTCTCTCTCTCTCTCTCTCTCTCTCTCTCTCTCTCTCTCTCTCTCTCTCTCTCTCTCTCTCTCTCTCTCTCTCCTCTCTCTCTCTCTCTCTCTCGTCTCTCATAATATTCATATGACATTTGTACAGTATAATGTCTCATGTATATTATAAACATCCAATTTATGCTGTGTGTGAGAGAGAGAGAGAGAGAGAGAGAGAGAGAGAGAGAGAGAGAGAGAGAGAGAGAGAGAGAGAGAGAGAGAGAGAGAGAGAGAGAGATGTACAGTACAAAATAATTAGCTCAGACAAACTAATTATCATAAAGAACAAGTAAGTCTCCAAAACACTTATAATAATAATAATAATAATAATAATACGTTAAAATAAAATACACATAAAAAATTATATACATTGAATTCACAGTGTATATTTAACATGTATCTCCTATTCCATGAAGTATAGTTATCACCCTCTCATATATTCAGTACACACACACACACACACACACACACACACACTCCTCCCTTGATCAGCTAGACTATGATGGTAAGGAAGGATGGTTAGGGACTATTTATGTATATACTGTATATATATATTTTGTGTGTGTTTTACTGTACAGCCACGAAGCAAAATAATGGTAAGTATCCTTTTACTTTCTCTTATATTTTTTGCCTATCACCTCCTAGTGGGGTATTAATTAAGGCATCAACAGTTATATAATCAGTAGTGGTAGTGGTAGTAGCAGTAGTAATAGTAGTAGTAGTAGTAGTAGTAGTGGTGGTAGTGTAGTAGTAGTAGTAGTAGTAGTAGTAGTAGTAGTAGTAGTAGTAGTAGTAGTAGTAGTAGTAGTAGTAGTAGTGAAGTGGTAGTGGTAGTGGTAGTGGTAGTAGTAGTAAGTAGTAGTAGTAGTAGTAGTAGTATGTTTACGTGCAAAGAAGAGCTCACATCTAGCCCAAGGCCAAAACATAACATTTATTTTGATATTATTTGAGTTTTATTAGATTCAGGACACACACACACACACACGACTAAGTGAAAAGAATGACTTGAATTGATTTAGAACACACACACACATACACATACACACACACAACACACACACACACACACACACACATACACATACCCACACACACACACACACACACAGCGCCAGAGAGAGGACAATAATATCACATTATACGGAGAGCTGGAGAGACTGTGTTTCTTAATATTCAATAAGAATACTGTATACCTTTGATTGTACACACACACATACACATACACACTATTACACCATTACTACACACACACACACACACACACACATACAACCTTACTACACACCACACACTACACCATTACTACACACACATACACACATACACCCTTACTATACACACACACACACTTACACCCTTACTACACACACACATACACACACACACACACACACAACACACCACTACATCCACAATTATACACACACACACACACACACGTTACCATAATAAACACAAGTCTATTTACAGTATCAATATAAATAAGTATATACATGTACAAGAACACATTTATTCTTGGATTGCAACTGATAATTACACTCATCCATGTTATCCACTACTTACAATCCACTCACCCATTTTCTTACATCTTCCCTCATCCACCATCACATAATTAATTCCACTCACCCATCTTCCTCTCACCCATTTTTTTACGTCTTCCTCTCATCCACCATACCTTCCACTCATCCATCTTCTTACATCTTCCTCTCATCCAACATCCTTAATTCCACTCACCCATCTTCCTCTCACCCATTTTTTTACGTCTTCCCCTCATCCACCATACCTTCCACTCATCCATCTCTTACATCTTCCTCTCATCCACCATCACATAATTAATTCCACCACCTATCTTCTTACTCTCTCTCTCTCTCTCTCTCTCTCTCTCTCTCTCTCTCTCTCTCTCTCTCTCTCTCTCTCTCTCACACAAATTACATACATACGTGCTGTTAGGGCTGTTGTTGTTGTTGTTGTGTGTTGTGGTTAATTATTGAAATGTTGAGATCGTATGAAGTAACAACACAACCACTACACCAACCACCTTTTTCTGGCGCTATATGACCTCACTGTTGCGGCACCTAATATCAATCAATCAATACTCCTTAAGGACCCTGTGATGTAGTCAGAAAATTGGAGTTATATTCGAGTCCTTCAAATATTGCCACGAACACACACACACACACCTATAAGAAGGAGGTTGTTTCATGGAGTGGTCAGGAGGAATCAGAAGCCTCCAGTTTTTATACACGATCACAGGGTCCTTAAGGGGGAAGTTTTGTTTTTGGTAATTCTGGAGCAACTTAATCCTCCAAACTATTCAAGCAACAGGACACCATTATCTTTGCTTTTCTGGTCCTGTTTCCTAGCATATTTTGGAGGAATCAAGGCACTCCAATGAACCAAAAAAGAATTACCACCTTACTGGATATTCCTTCATACATCTATACTGTATAATTCATGGTTTGTTTACATACAGTGACGAAACTCAAACTCGACCCAATCATGATGCGAGTCGACAACGCTACCATTTTACATCATTATTGATTGATTGATATTAGGCGCCGCAACAGCAAGGTCATATAGCGCCAGTAAAAAAGGTGATAGAGTCATTTTTACATCAACCCCCATGACAAAACACAGGATAAAATTTTAATATTGTATAATTATAATGAAATGTGTGTCTACTGTGTGTCAAAAGGTGTTTGTTTAATTCACAGTTAGTATTACAAATGTTCTCTATTTAAAGGGCCCAATTTGATGTAGCCAGAAAATTGGAGGTAAATGAGTCCCTTCAAATATTGCCACGAAAACACCATCTGTATAATTATGGAAGGAGCTTGTACGTGGGTGGTGTTTCGTGGCATTATATGAAGGACTCATTCACCTCCAATTTTCTACTACATCACAGGGTCCCTAAACAACACCTTCCATGCGTTACCTCAGTTCTATCTCCTCTTCCTCCTCCTCCTCCTCTTCTTCTCTTCCTCTTCCTCCACCTCCTCCTCCTCTTCCTTTTCCTCTTCCTTTAATTGCATGGAGGGAAGAGCAGCATCATTTTGTTGTTGTTGTTGTTGTTGTTGTTGTTGTTGTTGTTGTTGGTCCCCCCTCGACATGACACAAACACACACACACATACACTCCTCTGGTCAAAATATAACTTCAGTGTCTCTTAGGATTTGGTCTCTCTCGTCCCACACTTTCTTCGCGGCTCGTAATTATATACTTAATTACTGTAATATATAGTTAATTACTGTAATCGTATAAGGGGTCGTGTTTCCTGTAAATATATAATGCAGAAAAGACCATAAACTTCGCATAAATTCATCGAACGATATTGGGTCAAGTTTTCATGGTAATAATAATAATAATAATAAATGTCTACTATAATTATGAAGGCTACGTTGTTGTCTATATATAGCGACTAGGATACAAATGAAGTGTCACATTACAGTCATTCGATACCTTTAATTAAGTAAGAAAGTAAAATGTCCTGGTGAAAGTTACCCACATACAATGGTTTCTAATTTTTCTCATAAAAGTCATCAATAATATACTGCATAATTATACCTGATATAATTATTGGTGCCGAACTGAACTCGTGACTGATATATAGTATGGGATGTGAATGTTTATATATGACCCAACAACACAACACAACACTCACACACAAGCACCACACTTCCACCAACACTGCCGCCACCACTGTCCTAGCATAAACTACCGTACCTTCTCTCTCTCTCTCTCTCTCTCTCTCTCTCACAATGCCTCCATCCATCCTCACCACTATACCCTGTCTTCTGGTGTGTGTGTGTGTGTTGGAGAGAGAGAGAGAGAGAGAGAGAGAGAGAGAGAGAGAGAGAGAGAGAGAGAGAGAGAGAGAGAGAGAGAGAGAGAGAGAGATAGGAAAATTGGGAAGTAAGTATAAAAAGATAAAGAGATAGATTGATAGAGAGAAGTTCACTTACAAAAGATAATGATGTCAGAGAGAGAGAGAGAGAGAGAGAGAGAGAGAGAGAGAGAGAGAGAGAGAGAGAGAGAGAGAGAGAGAGAGAGAGAGAGAGAGAGAGAGAGAGAGAGAGAGAGAGAGAGAGAGAGTTAAAAGTATAAATAAAGAATTATATATTATCAGAGAGAGAGAGAGAGAGAGAGAGAGAGAGAGAGAGAGAGAGAGAGAGAGAGAGAGAGAGAGAGAGAGAGAGAGAGAGAGAGAGAGAGAGAGAGAGAGAGAGAGAGAGAGAGAGAGAGAGAGAGAGAGAGAGAGAGATAACGAAAATCTCTCTATCGTACTGCTCCTTCATGTGACACTCGACTTGAAGGAGATTCTTTTGTTGGTGAATTGGAAGGTGTGTGTGTGATTCCTCCAAGCTCAGGAAACAGCTACGTGACGACCCTAGTGTTATTTCAATGAGGGATATGTTTCGTGGCATAGTTTGGAGGAATCAATAATAGCCCACCAGTTAATTAATTAAGGTGGTAATCTTTTTTGTTACATTGGAGTGCCTTGATTCCTCCAAAGTATGCTAGGAAACAGGACCAGCAGAAGAGTAAAAATAATGGTGTTCTGTTGCTTGGAATAGTTTGGAGGATTCAGTTGCTCCAGATTTACCAACACCAAACTTTCCCCTTAAACCCTCAAAAGAAGAATCTCCCCTTCAAGGAGTAACAGGAAAAATTAATGTTATCAATAATCTAACATCAGTAAAATATGATTGATCTGAGACTGAAAAAAAAAAAAACACACACACACACACACCCTAATCCTGGAAGTCCCTGTAGGAGAAGGTTATAGAGAGATGTGACAGCAAGCATGAAGGAAATAATATAAAGGTCATATGAAGGAATTTTATGAACCACTTAATTTTTAATTTGATACGAACTGAGTTAGAGTTTCGCATCATTTATATACTGAGTGAAGCCGTCTCATTCGAAGGTGTTGCAGAATTATCGGGGCGTGACTGTACACTCCGTTCACAGCTAACATAATATTTTAACTATACTGGTTAGGGAACATGTAGTCTCTATAACTCATCTACAAGTCGGGTTGGATATTATCAGTAGGAATTTACCAGGAATTTCCTATAGAACCTCGGGGTGTTTGGCTCGACACCTGCTGCATGACTTGGAAGAGAGAGAGAGAGAGAGAGAGAGAGAGAGAGAGAGAGAGAGAGAGAGAGAGAGAGAGAGAGAGAGAGAGAGTATAAATAAAACTTGTCCACTAAAATTCTATAATGTCCCTTCAATGTAAACACAGTGACCTTAAAATATTATACCTTAGAACAGTGGTTCTCAACCTTTTCAGTCCATTCCCCCCTTCATGAATTCTCAACATTCATGTGGCTCCCCCTGCATATTTTCCCAAATCCCACCCCGCAATAAAAAAAGGTTTAAATAAAGAAATAAAAAATGTTGATGAAAGAACACTTGCTTTATTTAAGTCTTCTGCCAGGACAGAGTGATGCAAGTATTTTTTTTTGTCCATGGCAAGAATTGTATAATTTGTGACAGCCCGCCATTCCCCCCCTAAATTCTTGCCATGGACCCCAAGGGGTCCATGGCACCCAGGTTGAGAACCACTGCCTTAGAAGAACTACTGAAAGTGTGTGTCTACTCCCTTTAGCCTTGACCACCACCCTTAATACTCACTCACTCACTCATTCATCCATCCACCCACTCACCACAACAATAACCCTACCACTCACTCACCCACTCACCACAACAATAACCCTACCACTCACTCACCCACTCACCACAATAATAACCCTACCACTCACTCACCCACTCACCACAATAATAACCCTACCACTCACTCACCCACTCACCACAACAATAACCCTACCACTCACTCACCCACTCACCACAACAATAACCCTACCACTCACTCACCCATATTTTGATATAATTGGGGATAAGACAATTTTACTATCTCTTATTACTCCTGTGATCCAGCGAATCATTCTCTATATATTGCTCTCCATTTTCTACAGGTGGAGCTAACACCATTACAATGAAGGTCTCTGAATCAGCTACCCAGGCAGATACCCTACGCCAAGCGTACGTAGCTTCTATTCTATCCCACCCTTCACCAAAACCTCTTGCGGAGGAGCAGAGCTGTACTCCCAGACGAGGTTAGTTATTTTAGGATTGTTTCCTTCACTTATCTTACACCCAACCTACATATGTAATATTACTATGTCAAAACCTCTATGCTGACACTAACCTTTCAGCAGCATCTCAACGTGTCACTCGAGGACCGGGCGATTTGACACTCTTCCTCATTCGCCCTTTCCTCTATTCCAGATGGAAGCTCGCCCCGTAAGAGGCCTCGCTCCAACACGACCTACGAGGAAGATTCAGCAACTTTGGCTCCCGCTAAGAAACAACGCCAGGACGCCACACTGAACGATATTTCCTCACTACTCCTACAGTTCGCCCAACGTTTTGACAAACTAGAAAGTGACATGGCCATTGTGAAGGGCAGCAACTCGCAGCTTCTACAAGACCGCGAGAAGGGGAAAAGTATCCTCCCCTTTTCCTCCTCTTCCTCTTCCCCTTCGGAAGATGAAGAGGACGACCTTCCCCCAGTGGCTCAATCTGCCAGTTCACTGCCTTCTGCCCAACCATCACCCAGCCCACCTCCCTATTCACCCGCTACCTTCTCAGCAGCTCGCTCTTTGTCACCTTCACCAATTTACTTGCCAACACCCATACTTAATCCTTCACAGGGATCTAGCGAGGAGCGATGTTTACCAGCTTCTCCCTCAGCTATACAACATCCAACTCCGGTCTTACCCGTGCCACCACAACCTCAGCCTCAGACAGCTCCTACAGCTGCTCCCGCTGCTATCCTTGCTGAGCCAGATTCCCCTCCTGATCCAGCTGCAATTACCTATTATGCACCTCCAGGAGCTAGTTTCATCTTTCAAAATGAATCTGAAATTCTATTATTTTGGGCAGGAGCTGGCTACGGAAAGTTCGTGTGCGTTGACTACAACCAACGGGCATTCAAGTTAGCCTTCCTCAGACAACTAGAAATATTTGCCACCTTCCTGGATCTGTGTTCCACATCTCCTCAAGTGGCAACCGACCAAAAACAGGCTTATGATTATTACAAGTGGTCATTACCCTTATTCTCACGAGAATTTAAGCGGAAAGTCCATATGAGCGCGGAAAAAAACCACCCTCAGCTTTCTTCAGATGGCCTTCTACCCCATTCTGAAGATTTTCAGCTATCCTTCGAAAAAGCGAGGCTTGATAAAGTTTCTCCAGAAGTTTTCACAAAGGAAACAGAGTCCTCCACACTCAAACGTACAATAAAGGCTCTTAAATCAGACTCACTCAAGGGCCTCCCCAAGCTGAGCTCGTTCACTGAGCTGTCGTTCCCAAACGACCCTCTCTTTCAGCTTCTCACTGCACCACCTGCAGTTACTCACGAAGCAGTCTGTGACTTACCCCTCAGCTCAACTTACTATAAAACCCCGTCAGTTGAATCTTTGGCTCCTCACCACCTCCTAAAGAAAGATACACTGAAACATCTCAGCAATCATACAGGCCTCCACGTTGCCTACCAGTCAGCTGAATTCTTCTTGGAAAAGCACGCTGATCTGTTCACTAAAGATGCACGTTAGGATTTCACCGCTCTTGCTAATTGTCTCCTCCACACACAACAGGGGTTTGCTAGAGATGTACATGCAAACCTGAAGGAACTATCTTTCTGGCAACTCCGCCTAAAGAATGAGGCGATAAGTCATCAATTTAACACTTCGCTCAAACGTTCTTTATTATACAAAGAACCTCTTTCTGCAAAACACCTCTTACACTCTGAAGCTGCAGCCATGGTGGAATCACTACCCCGGACTCAGCTAGTCTATGCTGACAAACTTCAGCAGCCACAACCAGCGGCAGTACCTTCCACCTCCGGAACGTTAAAAAAACTGCCAAAGTTCAACAGAAGGCAGCTCGTTCTCTCCAAGAGCCCATTTTTTCTCAGCCCCCGTCAAGACGACAGGGCTATGGCCCCTCTCAGTTCAATTCCAGAGGGAACTCTCATGCCTCCACCTCGTCCTCCAGACCTTCACACCCCTACTACAGGAGTAGAGGTTCGTATGGTGGAAAGGCAACTCGAAACCAGCAACAAGGCACTAGCGACCCCACGCGTCGCATCAGAACTCAAGGGGAGGCAATCGTCTCATAATAGATCTCAGCTCTCTCTACAGCCACATTCTCGCCCCATACTTCCACATGCACAACCACAAAAGTCTGGCGGATTCCCTTCATCCACCAGCCTGGATGTCAACCATAGACTTGAAGGATGCTTACCTACATGTTCCCATCCGACAATGTTTACACAAGTATCTTGCTTTCTCTTTCGGATCAAAACTCTATTTTTTCCGAGCTCTACCGTTCGGTCTGAATGTGGCTCCACACATCTTCACCCGCATTCTAAGATGGCCTCTTTCCCTCCTACACCTGCAGGGAATCAATGTCATCGCTTATTTAGACGATTGGGTCATCTGGGACACTTCTCACGAATTGACAGCAAAGGCTGTCAACACAGCGACCAGCCTTCTGAGCAACCTAGGCTTCCTCATCAACATCCCAAAGTCCCACCAGACGTGGAATGGTTAGGGATTCGCTGGTTCCCCCTATTAGGACGCTGGGCGCTTCCGGAGGACAAACAAATGTCCATCCTGTCATCCATAAGGCATGTTCTATCACTAAAACAAGTCTCACGCAGGCAATGGGAACATATTCTCGGCAAACTCAACTTTGCCACCCAAATACTACGCCACAATCAACCCCTGCTACAACCACTCTTGCGCCCCAAAATTCTTTCAAACCACTTGCACGGAGACGCTCTGAAGCCACTGCCTCCAAGCTTAGCCAAACACCTGTTACCGTGGCTACATCCCAGAGCGTTGTCAATTTCCCCCCATTTCCACCACTCAGGAAACACGATCCACCTTTGGACCGATGCTTCCCTTTCAGGTTGGGGAGGTCACACTCTATCTCATCAGGTCTCAGGCACTTGGGACAAGAACGAGTCAACTTTGCACATAAACTGTCTAGAAGTTCGAGCAGTCCTTCTCTCCATTCGGTCACTCAACCTTTCAAATTGCCAACTTCATCTATTTATAGACAATCAAGCAGCGCAATGTGCGATAAACAAGCTAAGATGCAAATCAACCTCTCTGTTACACGAAATCTCAATTCTCAACAGCCTTCTCAACTCTCGCAGAATTCTCATACATGTTTTCAGGATTTCTTCCCTTCTAAATTCAAGGGCGGACAACCTGAGCAGACCTTTAAACACCTCAACCGAGTGGTCACTTCCAAAACAAATCTTCAAGCAGATTCTAACATGGAGAGGCCCATTAGAAATAGATCTAATGGCAACATGCAAAAACAAGAAGCTACCTCTGTACTTCTCCCCTCATCCAGACCCAAAGGCTCTTGCCTCGAACGCGCTGGTCCAAGACTGGAACAGATGGAATCAAATTTATCTCCCCTCCAAAGTGGTTACTCCCTCTGGTGCTGAAGAAACTGGAATCTTACCATCACCACGGAGTGATAATTCTTCCTTGGTAACCAACGGAGCCCTGGTTCAGCTCAATACTGAACAGGTCAACAGACCAGAAGCAACTCAAGATTTTGTTTGCTTTATTAAAGCCTTTGCATCAGTCTACTTGTCTGTAAATCAATTTATCCACTTTCATCAATTCGCCTGCTCCTCCTCCCAAGAAATATTCAAAGCTTGGCGAAGGCGGGGTCTGAAATCAATTAGGCTACTTGTCCTAAATGAGGCCGATATGACGAAACTCAGGAAAACAGAAGTATACCCTTAATTTTATTTAAACTACGGGCCTTAGTCCTTAGGTGTACAGCCACAATCAAATATCCACCAACACTTTCCTTCCATCGTGCAAATATATCAGTACCATATCTAAATATAATCATACAACAATTTATAGCAACGCAACCCTTTCAAATGTTATTATGAGGTGCTGCAAAATCATACATGTATTGTTCTTTATTACCAAGATATTTACTACAATGGAAGGAAAGTGTTATTGGATATTAATTTGATTGTGGATGTACACCTAAGGACCCGTGACGTTTAAAAATGAAGCACTTACTAAAGCTCAAACCATACAGAGGCCAAATTACTAAGTGCTTCGGTTTTACACATCACGGTTTCATGGTTCACTGTGAGGCGTCAATACCATAGTCCGTGGTGGATGTAGGCTACACTCAATTAAATTAAGAACTTTCCTCTCCCTTCTGTTCCATCCACCACCACAACTACCTGTCCCTCATATCCCTCCTCCCTCTAATTGGTTGGCTCACTTGGCTGTCACTCCGCTAGGCCTCATCGATCATGCCAGGGATCAGAGAGTGTGTGTGTGTGTTGGTGATTAGAGCCTAATGCTTATCGAGTTCGCAATGGTCATTAAGGCAATGTATTTATAGAGTTTGTTTGTTTGTTTTTTAGTTCATTGCGCCGTGGCGTCAATCAACAGGCAGACAACAATACATAAGGGTAGGCGGGACCCATGAGAATCCAATTATATTTATAGAGTGATAGAGTGTGTGTAATGTGTATGTGGTGTGCTTGCTGAGAAGTACGGGTGTGTGTTGTGTGCTGCCTGTTAGTGCTGTGCTGTGTTGTGTGTGTTTAATAGTCACCATACTAATATCAACTACAAAGTTAGGCTACATTGTTCGGTGGTACAGTACACGGTCGTTTCAGCCTAGCACGGTATTGAATTAATTACAGGTGGAGAAGTACCCTAAATAGATAAGAGTACAAACCTTTAATCATACACAATAACCTTTCGAAAACAGACGACAATAATAAGAAAGATATCGTCAGCTCGGTGGTAATTACTAACAGAACAGAGAATACACCCACGGACTATTTACGAGACCCTGTGATGTACTTAGAAAATTGGAGATAAACGAGTCCCTCAAAGAATCCTGCACGACACTCACTTTACATAATTCCACCTATATGGACAATTCTCAAGAGTAACTGGTAATTTAATTAATACAACAAGCGTTATCTTGCCGGTTCTTTTGGGGTGGTGAAACCTTCATGTAACTTGTTTAGTCTGTGGTACTGAAATTGTGAATTTACCTTTAACTGTTTTGTGGCAAACGACAGTATTCTGGAGTGTGGGTGTTGGCAGGTTTAGATTGTTAGAGTTGCAGCCCCAGTGATGATGCCTTTGATAAGTAGAATGCTGTTTTTTCTGTAAATTCAATGCAATTTGCAAACACTATAGTGGTGCAATGTTTTGATACAGGAAATAGAATTGTAAGAAGGTTAATCTTTTAATAAGGGTATAATCATTATAAAAAAAATAATTAAAAGGTTTAGAAATAGTGCAGTGGTAAGTAGGAATACAGATGTCGAGTAATTGGCATCTGCAGTATTAGTCAGCTGTCTAACCATGCAATAGAATAAAGTGGTATGTAATACAAATTAGTTATTGTGAAAGGACCAGTAAAGTAAGAGTAACAAAAAATAGCATACAGGAAATGATTGAAGCACAAATTGTGGGAAATACAATGTTGTACACTAATTATTGATGTTTTATATTTTCATTGTAGGTGTTGGTGTTGCAGCAGCTTAGTGGAGTGGTCTGATGAGCCAGACAAGCCAGTACACACTCACAGTCCAGTTGGAGTGGGTGGTCCAGTATTGTGCGGACACGTGTACTGGCGTGGGGGCTCCACTCTCCTGAAGACTACTGTACCATTCCCCTATACATACACCAACCAGTAGGGGGGGAAGAGTCTTTCAATGTGCAGGGTATGTGGTGCAGTCTTTGGAAGGTGTGACCCCCTCCCTCCTTGGTGCTGGGGACCAAGGGGGAAAGTATTGCACTCTGAAGTTACCTGAAATAGTGAAGTAACCACCGTGCCCCCCCCCCCCCCGTATATAAGGGGGGCTTGGGGGTTTCCTGAGAGGACTTGCAGGAGTGAGCTCTAATGTTGTATTGAAGTAGCATGTTGTTACTTTGATATGCCACAGTAAAATGTCACAATAAAAGGTGAATAGATTACTTTTCTTGCTTCCTGGATAATGAAAATAAATAAACTGGTTAAATTTACAGTGCTAAAGAATGTTAGGTGTAGAAAAAGGTGAAACAAAGTCTGAAAGAACTAGTGAGTAGCAAGAGAAAAACTGTTACCAAAAGCAGTTCAAACACAGACATTTGGGTGGTGGACACGATGATGTGGAGTCTGAGGGAGATGGTAACCTTAGCTGCTAAAAAAGTGAGGGGAAATAACACTCGGGGCCTAGAGATGTAAACACTAAATATCCTAATCTAGGGGTGGAGGCTTAATTACTCTGGTGAAGTTAATCCCTTTCACTCACCATTGCTCAGCCTGTAGAAAAAGCAGTACATGAGTAGAGGAAGAAATATTAATGAGAATACAGTACAAGGAGAACATAATAAGTTATAGTCTCTTAAATTATATCCAAACAACAGGGATTCTGGTTACATGTTCTTTATTAAACAAAGAATATTATATAACCAAAATTTGTACAGAATAGTCACTGCTTAATTAAAAGATAATTCAGAGCAGTATAAAATGTTCACCGTTTATGGATGACGAGTGTTTTATAAAAAATTGGAAAACATGTTTCTTAGTACAGATGTGAGTTATTATCAATCATTTTTTGAGGGGAAGATGAGGAGAGTGCATGTACAGTTGCTGACACAAGTACTGTTTCTCCTAATGTCTTTCTGGAATTATAACTGTAGAAGCTATAATTACTGTATTCCTTATACAGAAAGCCATGTGGATCATTTAGTAAAGCTATCTAAAATCATACCAACAATAATATCACTTGTTCAAGGCTACGAACACAAATTCAGAAAATAATGATGAACAGTTTTATCAATTTATACAGTAATAATGAATGTTGGTTGGGTTACAAGTGTGTAGCTGATTGAGGACATATCTACGACATCAATTGTCGTTTTCTCTTCATGGGCATACAGATTATTGACCTCTCCACATATTTGATTGCAATTACTGTATCTCCAACATGATTTTCACTTTCTAATGTGAATCAGGAGTTTTGTCAGCGACTGTACACACACACATTGATCAGCATTCATCAGAGATAGGCTACTTCCTTCACTGTAACTGCCCATGTGTTATATACTGACTAGCACTCTAGCAAACTTATAATTATATACTGTAATCTGTTATATACTCTCCATGTATACTGGAATATATATATGTATGTGTAGGAATAAAATACATGCATGACTATTTCAGTAATAATCCCTTCCAGGTGTACTGTTCTTCACATAGTATGCAGAAACATTTAAGGTGTTGACGATGGCATGCTAAGGGTACAATGACTCCATACAGTCATCGTCAACACCACGGGTATTCTTGCATACGGCCCATTATGCTGTACAGATGTTTGTGGTCAAGATAACAATGTTCTTGAATATGACCCTAACAAAGGCATGGTCGTGGTGGTGGTGTTGTTGCACATCAAGTAATTGATCATGTAATGTCCTGTACCCAACACACATATACATATTCATTTATACATATTATAGACTGTACTCTAAAGAGCTTATAATTGGCATGTATTATACCTACACATTAGAATATTCACATTATCTACAGCACACAGAGCCCTTTGAAGATCTGGGTAATGGTTAATTTGTAAAGGGTTTACAAAGAGTGGTGGTTTGGGTAGCTTCAACACTACATATTAATGCTATGGACTGTATTCAAGAACATTGATGGTGTTGATGATGGTACGATGACTCCATAGACACACTACAAAGCCATCGTACCGGTATAGTACCACACCATCGTATGCACTATGAATGTTCTTGAATAAGGCCCTACACCTCACACAATAGCACCATCGACTCATGCAAAAGATTACAAACTTGTAGGACAATACTGTGTGACCAAGTTAGGAACAATAGTCCGTATGCAAGAACATCTGTGGTGTTGACGATGGCATAGTACCGGTACGATGGCTCTGTTGTTTGTCTGTGTCGTCGTTGCTTCGGCCGGTACCACACCATCGCATGCACCACCAGGAATCTTCTTGGATACGGCCCAATATTGTACAGTGTAAAATCTGCTACTAAGAATCTAATTGGCTTTTGATAAATATGAACAGGGTATTGAACAAGTAACATTCATAATAATATTGCTGCTCCAGTACAGTCAAACCTGGACAGTTCCAAATATATTACAATAATAATAACAGTCACCTGACAATTATGGACATATTAAAATTATACAAGTTTATAGCACTGTACTGTACAGACCATTGTCAATAAACTGTGTCAATGTTGTATTTATGAATAATAATAATAATACACTGTACATGGTGACACTTTCATGTCTATTGGTAAACATATTTCATCATCAAAAGGCTGCTTTTATCATTTCAAGGGCAGCCGGAACAAATGCAGTAGAATTGATGCGTACTATGATTTCTCGATAATGAGGATTTACTGCGTTGGGCAAGATCTAAATTCTACATTATTATTATTATGCTGAGAAACTTGAGAGAACCTACGGTTTTTGCTTCAGTATGTATGCAGTCAACCCAACTATAATACCCTGGCCCATATTCAAGAACAATGATGGTGTTGACGAGGGCTCCATAGACACACTATAGAGCCATCGTACCAGTACCACACCATCATATACAGTACTGTACACCATAAATGTTCTTGAATATGGCCCCTGTACTATGAGGATACCAAGCACTGAAGGCACCTTATCTGTTATGCGATTATTTTAAAGCATGTTGCACTATTTTAGCAATATTAAATAGCAGATCACTAGTAGGTTGAAGTCCAGTACAGTACCTTGAAGGGGTCCAGTTTATGTTACTGTATACTGACTAGGTTATTCAGAGTGTGAGGGAGGGATATCACTTTACTCAATACATACTGTAGTTACATGTATCTACAGTAATTAATCTTCACCAGTATGGTAAGACATAGAACATAAACACCAAAATGCTGTTCATTCAGTTAAAAAATGACTATCAGCAGGTTCTCTATGAAGGCAAGATTTTATCCACAAATTGGAGACCTAGGATAAACTGCGCTAAAAAAAACAAAAAAACATTAATCTGATAAACTGCACTATGAAAACAACTAACCCCACCGAAAGTATCATTATTACAATGGGAACTAGCACCAAGCCCAGAGGGATATTTTGGCACTAGGGCGAGTATGGGGGTGTGGTTGAAGGAGATTTGGTAGAGGGTAAGGAGAGAGTCAAACAACTACAAAGTGGCTTATACCAAGTGAAATGTAAGTCACAATTGGTTGTTGTCTACTAAGCACTTGATAATAATTCTTGTGTCTCTCGGTTCCTTGTTACTCATTTCTACAGACCCTGGAGTACATTAATAATCAATGACTTGTTCCATTATGGTGACCCAAGCTGAACATTCCATCACTGCCAACATTGTAATGTAGTGTTGTTTATATTACAGTTCGTTTTAACATCCATTGTTTGTGTGTGTTTTCAACAAACCATACATACATACATATATTACTACACTATACTGTACTGTTATCATCATCAATATCCCATTTTTACTGTACTGTTAGCAATAGTGGAATGTGCAGCATAGCACCAACAATATCTGGTCCCTTCTTCAGAAGTTTTCACCAGGATTTCTATTCCTATCCACCTGTAATGAACCTGAGGGTTTCTATAAACTGTAGTGTTTCAGGGAACTAACTGACTGACTGTACAATATCGGTTAAATGTCCATAATTCTCTAGTGGTACTGTAAATAATGTCCGCTTAAAAAAAACAAATGTTCAGTAATAGCAGATTAAACCCAGTGTCTTTCAAACTGATTCACTGAGGTAAGAACACTGACAAGAACAAAAGCATAGTCTGTCAATATACCAGATGGCCTACCCTGGTGTATACAGTAAAAATTGCAGCTCTTACTTGGTGAAACAACAACAACAACAACTATGTGAAACTCATATTGGTCTGCTGGCTGGCAACTTATTCATCAATCAAAAGCCCTGTTCCATAAAGTCTTCTTAGTTCATCGAGTACTGTATGGTGAGAAATGTGAGATCAAGGGCGGTATGCAAGAACATTCATGGTGTTGGCGATGGCATGGTACCCGGTACAAAAACTCCACAGGCACACTACGCAGCCATCGTAATGTGAGATCAAGGACCGTATGCAAGAATGTCCATGGTGTTGACGATGGTGTGGTACCAGAACGATGACTCTATAGACAAACAACAGAGCCGTAGTACTGGTACAACACCATCGTCAACACCACGGATGTTCTTGCATACAATGGCAAGTACCAGGGTGGACCAAGAGGTACTTAGGCAGATTACACTGTACAGTATAAAATTACTTGTTCAGTATTCAGTTTTTCATTTTTCCTCAGTTTTTGGAAGGACTTTGGTTTTTCAATGTCTTAATTTTATTTACAAACAATTCATAACTTACCCATCCAAGAAGAAATTTACAAAACAAGAGAAAAAATTACTTTTTTCGGTGCATCAACAAGACAAACAATGTATGACACATCCTGTTACAACACATGGACCCAATACAAACCCAAACAAAAACCTTCAAAATCATACATGAGATTCGCTGCCTGGGACGCATACACCAGTAATACGTACCATAATACTCTATGACATACAAACAGTGGTCTGAACTTGTTGGTCATCCTATATGCTGTAACAAAATGTGTCATTATAATTTCATGATGCCATTTAGATTCCTTTGAATCTTTACTTGATATGTTCACATTAAAATATTATAACTTTTTTCTCTAACAATATTATGTACTTCATTAAGATATTTGACACTATATACAGAAAACATCCTATGGCACATTGCATGCAAATCAATACAAAACGAGTATAGGTATAGCCATGTGTGTAATCACAGAGCTAAATATTTATAGGAATAAATAAGAAATTCTTGAGATAAAAAATGTCAATACGTATCAAAATTTGTGCAGTTCTTCTTAAGTAATTAGTGCATTCATATTTATGTGAAGGCAAATAAAGATAGAGGTTAAAGCGTGCATGTAGACCAATTATATATTATGTGAAGATGCTAAAATGATTTCTGTACATTATACACAGCCGGCCGTTGAGCCGTGTGAGCGAGGCTGCACACTCTGTGAGGACAACTGGTGTATGCACATTTTTTTAAACGTTCAACAAGCAGAGCAAAAAACCGGAGCAAATATTGGCTTCTTGTATACGTGTTCAAGGATCCATTCAAGTTTTCCAACGTTTAAAAAAATGGCTGGCAGTGTGAAGGAGGCCTGGAGCTAGAAGATACTGTCTTTCACAAGCACCAAGCACATCCCTCCTATATCCAATACCTCTTAATTAAAAAGGACAGTGGACTGGCCTACCGTTTCTAGTGTATCATACAGTGATAGACAAAAGTTATATCCGGAAAAATAACAATAAATATACCTGGTTATTTTTTTAAACCATTCAACCCTGAGGATGTATCTGTGTTTTGGGTTTCAGTGTGGTTTAACTTTTGTAGATAATCGTACAGTATCACATACATTTCCCACACCCAAGAATACCATGTGTCATTGTTCACACGCCCCAACATGGACGGGAATACAAAATGATGACACAAACAAAATAAAAACATGGGTACTCATTTTTTACACTTAAATAAAAACATGGGTGATTAATTTTTATGCTTGGTGTGCCTGAAGAGAACAAGCATACAACTTTTGTCTGTCTCTGTATGCAGCTAATTAACAACCTCTTCCTCACAACACTGAGCAATCCAGTGCTCAACACTTGTGTAATTAGTCAATAGCTTCTACAACCAAACCTGCTGAATGTGTGTCGTGTGTGTAACAACTCAAATCCTACAGTACAATTTGAGTGCCTCTGGTAGTTTATTAAATCACCTGAAAACCAGCATTAGGCATTATTTAATTACAGCAGCAATACCGTAACATTTATCACATTTTCTGTCAAAATAAACATAAAACTGGAGATATATAATATTAATCACCTTGACTCCAGGATGAACAATGAAGTGTTGTTATGGTAAGCACAAAACATAAAACGAAGCCATGAAGAGAAGACAATCAGGAGCGGGTCTACAACAACAACAAGCCAAGACACACTGGGCCTCTATAAGCCACGTACTGTACTACTGTATGGTATTGAGGAATCTTTCTATACAGACAGTGTTCTTCTGGCACAAAATTCAATCAAGACTGAGATCGAATTGACTGACTGACTGAGAGGAACTTTGCATGAGAAAATATAACCATCGAACAGTCAAGATGTGAAGCCGTAACAACAAGGCCTAAGAAAGCCACTACGGAACATATCCCTCAATACAAGCAATACTCTTCACTACACTAAGTTGTTTGCATTTATCCGTGTATGTGTGTGTGTGCATACAGCCTTCTCTCTCTCTCTCTCTCTCTCTCTCTTCCATCCGCTTCCCGTCGAGTTGAATTAATTGAGTACACCCTGTTAATAAGTTTTACTGGAATTATGGTGAAATTCCTGTCAGTGACCAGTTAACATAAAGAGCAGAGTAGAAGTAGAAGATAAATATAAAATCAAGTTTGTAAGACATCAACAACAGTTTTTTTTCTATTTCCTGCAAGACTAAATTTGCTATATGTTGTCAACTAAACATTCATCGTGGGGAAGGTATTCTGTACGGTCATGGCGAGGTTAAGGGGAGATTCTTTAGTTGGCGAACTGGAAGGTCTCTGATTCCTCCAACGATGCCACAAAACAGGGTAATAATACCATTGAGGGCGTCTATTTTCCGGCATAGTTTGGAGGAATCGATAGCCTTTCAATTCACCCACAACAGAATCTCCCCTTAAATAAGGAACATGTGTAGAACAAACCAAAGTATACACAGACATGAGGGAACATTGGGCCGTATGCAAGAACATTTATGGTGTTGACAATGGCATGGTACCGGTACGATGGCTCCGTCGTTTGTCTATGGAGTGATCATAATGGTACCACGCCAACGTATACACCATGAATGTTCTTGAATACGACCCATTATACCTTAGGACTTGGTTATGTAGCACGCCAATTAATTATTTCAAATATGCTACATACAACGAGACTTGAGGGACACGATGATGTAGTCAGAAAACTGGAGGTAAACGAGATCTTCATATAATGCCACGAAACACCGCCTACATGGAAGGAACTCTTTTCGTGGCATGGTTAGGAGGAATCAGAAGCCTCCAATTTTCATGCATGATCACCGTGTCCTTATTTAATTTCTTTTTATATTAATTTCTAGTTATGGACGTGACAAGATCTGTGCGGTGCTGTATTGACTGGACGTTATATAAAGCTATGATGTTGTATTTAATGAGAGACTGCTGAGGGTAGGTGTCCATTCAGCAAGGGTCAGTCACAAGGGAATATTCTCTTGTTGGTGAATTGGAAGGTCTTCGTATCCTCCTAACCATGCCACGAAACAGATCCCCTATTAATACCTGTTTCCTGGCATAGTTTGAAGGAATCAGAGACCTTCCAATTCACCAACAAGAGAATCTCCCCTTAAAGGCTCAAAACAACTCTTAACTATTCGTGACCCCAGATTATGAACATGATCTCGAACGCATTGTGGATAACAAAGTACATGTACGACTTTGCAATTTCACGATCTAGGAAGACAATTAGCATGATCTTGACTAAGGGAAAACATTCAGGCTGGTATTATTAAATTTAAAATTCGACGAAAAGCCTCTGTCACTAAATTCCCATTGCAAAATAAATAGGAACTGAGTGACGAAGAGAACTTTTCCTCAAAGAAGTACCGTAGTTGAATGATACCACCCACAGAGTTACTATAAGTCTTGAGTATCCATCTAACCCCAGGCTATAATGGACCATCTCTACCCTCAGCATCAGGTGTACCAGTGTGGGTGGATGATGTTAAGTGTCAATGTGTAGATACTCCCTTACAAAAATAAGCTATAGTGTTGTCATAGGCGTGTCTGAAAACCCCTTGTACAGCCATATATATTAGGAAGTATTGTTTGCTACTCCTAGAACATATAATTTTTTTTTTTTTTTTTTTAATTACTTCGAATTCAGGTGCGTGTGTTTTTCGTAGAGTTTTAATATAACTGTTGTAAAATCATGTTGGAACTTTGATCATAGTAATAATTTTCTTTTTTTAGTTTTCTTTTTTGGTACAGTAACACCTTAAAATCTATAGAAAATTTTGGTAAGGGTGGATTTGTAGTTGTTTCCGAGTGTTGTGTTGGAGTTGTAGTTATTCTCACAGACTTGTTATGAGAGCCTCGATCACCTGCCGCTCTCGTCATTGAACAGGTGATGGTAGCTCTGCCTGGGAGGCTTTCTTCAATGATGCCATCCATCTGTTGGTAAGCAAATACTGTAAGCCTATATGAAATTATTGACTTTGTTGTAGTATCCTGACTCTTGATATACAGTACCACAAAAGTTACATTTGAGCCATATTTAAAACAACAGTATGAGGTCTGTACTGTACTGCCATATGCCTGAGCACCTACAAGATTTATATAGTACTGTACTGTGCAGTAGACATACCACCTATGCAGGTTATACAATTGTGGTTTTGTGTGATCATTGTACAGGTACAGCCATGGCTGATAGTGCTGGACCAGGGTCCAAGGAGTGTTGGAGAGCAACTGAACAGAGTTTGAACAAGTGAATTTTCCAAACCATTCTCAACGTTGAGAGAGGTTTAGAAGACTCACTTTTTCAAACTCTGTTCAGTTGCTCTCCAACACTCCTTGGACCCTGGTCCAGCACTATCAGCCATGGCTGTACCTGTATAATGATCACACAAAAACACAATTGTATAACCTGCATAGGTGGTATGTCTACTGCACAGTACAGTACTATAATGTATTGTAATACTATACAGTACAGTTTAATGTAATATCTAAAACAACAAACTTACATTCATCTTATCATTATTAACCATCAAATATAATTATATGTGATACATACCTGAGAGATTCCTCTTTACTAGCTGCCTGAAACACATATTGCTTTTTGGCGTGGTGGAGTTTGAAAGCTTTCTCCTTCTCTTTGTCACTGATACCGCTCTCATTTCGTGTGCCCTAAAAAAACATATAAGCTACTTATACATCACTGTGTTGGTAAATATGCAAACATAATAACACGAACTAAAATACAGTTCAGCATTATGATAACATTCAATGCACATGAAGGAATTTTTGTCTCCTCATAATAATACAAATTTCAAAGTTCACCATCAGACAGCAATAGGAACAGGACATTAGACCCTGACTGTCCCTCCTGCAGTATTAACCTGTAATGGTGTGACAGTGAAGCCTGGGACGGGTGTGGCAGTGAGGGCCTGCTCGTCAGCTTCACACTTGAAGGAGTAGAGGACAAAGTCTGTATGTAATGCAAACCACCGTCTCACCCAAGTCTTACGGTGAGTCTTGAGCTGCAGGAACCCTTGTATAACAGCACCACATGTCTTGGCTGATACCTGTATATAAAGTTCTATTATAATATTATGCTGCCAGGTTAGGAGTGCAAAAAAAAAAAAAAAAAAAAAAAACACTGAATATAAATGGTATACACACACAATAATATATTATAGTATTAATATTTCCAGTAGTCTTTAAATATTTAATTATCCCTCATAACAAAGTTGCTTCCAATCACTTGGTGAGGTGAGTTACTTGTAATTACATGATGATAATAGCTCACCTCTAACACTCCTCTGTTTCTAAAAGGCATATCAGGAGGTTCTTTGGCATTATATATGCTACACTCCTCTCCATCATCAATCTCTGGGGAAGGTGTGGCAGTTGAGGATGACATTTCTTGCAGTGTGGCATGACATCTCCGACACACTCGCACACTCTTACCACACTCATATGCCAGGGACGCCTTGAAGCTTGAGCACTTGCTGCATACAACCTACCAGGGAGACATTAAAGCTTGTTAACATCCACACACTGAAACATTAATTGACTAACTCTTGTAATTTTTACTTTGATAATATGAAATAATTATGAAATATGTGCAGTATAATATGAAATATATGCAGTACAAAGACCAAAATACAATAGTGGTAAATGTAACGACTCTGCTTCTTCATAATCTATTACAAGTAAATACAGAAGGATTCTCCTTACAGCTCCACACGCTCTGCAGTGGTGTTTCCTTCGTACCATGGTGAACTGACTACCACACTCCATACACTTGGTGACTGAGTCAGAGCGGATCAACATGGGCTGTTTCTGTCCCAGGTCAACATCAATGATGCGTTGGTCTGGGTTGAAGTGCAGTTTGAGGGAAGACTTGCGTTGGGAGGTCTCATGTATTGCCCTGATGAATGCCTCCAGCCACTGCTCCTTTTCTTCTATGGTTCTGGTGTAATTACAAGATTACAGATATGTTGCCAGCAACCAGAGTTTGGGAGAAAACTATAAGAATCTAAGAAAGTCCTTGAACTTCCACACACCTAGGCAGTAGTAGCTCATTGGATAGCATTGTCTTTCCTACTCGTTATTAACTACAGTAAGCTATTTCAATTTTATTAACCTCCTTCCTTGGGAACAAAATTCTGTCCCTTGGATACAAAATTGAAGGGCCAATCCATCCCATAAACTTTCTGCACTACACATTGTGGCCAATGATGTCATCAACATTAGATAATATATTGTGGTAACATTTCATCATAATATTTGAAAAACAACAAGCAATATAAGTTTACAGTAGATGTAAAACTGTGCATAAATCTTAGCCTATTTTTCAATGGATAAAAGAAAACTGTTCAAAGTAAAATATAAAACATGGAATAATAAACCCTCAATGTATCAATCTGTAAAATGAATTAAAGAATACTAATGAAAAGTACACAAAACTAAATTTAGGAATCAAATCCATTAAAAGTAGTGGCTAAGTAATCACAGTACACAAGATAACATAAACAGGTCGGGGCTACTTGGCCAGACAGCTTGAGGAACTTCAACAACAACAACAACATAAACAGGTACTCACTGTGTATAAAGTTCCACAGATTTATTATTGTCCTTAATGTAGAATGTGTTGGCAGTCTCGAGGTTGTCTCCCTCCTGTACAATGAGGTTCTCCACGTGGTACTTGGCTCTGAGGCGGTACTGTGGTCCGCTCATCACCCGACCACCCATTAGACGAGGTGAACACAGCAGCAGCAAATCCGTCAACTGAAAACCACAAACAAACTCTTTTAACACAAGTACTTAGCACACTCAGCTTTGTCATTCAACATTCCATATGGGAAACCCTGGATTATTGCTGTATCTAAATAAGGTCAATTTTGTTATACAGTTATTCTAATTCCAGTACAGCAATACAATACAATGCACTGGTGTTCTGATATTATATCTAAAATGAAACTTCATGCAGTATAAATTATGCAAAGTAAATATGGAGCAAGGTAAAGCAACTTTCATTCACATAATATTATTGTAATTGACAGGAAAGAAAATTAACTATAGCAGTAAATTATGTACAGCAGGGTCATTTGTCATCAGAGGTGATAGAGACAAGGGACAGCAAGCCTTAAAGGAAAAAGAAAAAGAGGAACAGTTGGAGAATGAAAAGAGACTGATTTTTGTCAAGAGAAATTGAGACATGTAACTATAAAAAATACACTTACCAAAAATATATATCTCTCCTGGTGATCTCCAGACCGAGCAGAAATTTTTATGATCTTTCCTTCCTTGATGAGTTCTCTCGTGGGAGACACCAAGTCTTCTGCACCACCCAGACTCTCCTGAATCTCCAACAGCTTCTCAAACTTATCTATTTTCTTCATGGCATCATTAGCATGATTAGCAGCTGTTGATACCAAATGAAGAGCCTCTGTGTGGGGAGTTATACGAGTTCAGTTGTGATATTTGTGTTGGGTTAGCAAAACTGTCTCAAGTTACTCAGAAAAATATATATTCAATTTAACATACAGTACTGGTGTCTTAGATGAAATGACAGACTGAAGGTAGAACAGAGAGGTAGACAGAAGCATAAGTTTGTGCTATATCAACTAACTTTCAGTGTCGTGTCGGTCAGGTGAGTCCTCGGGTAGTTTTCTGAGGTAGTCACGTAGCAGCATCTCATAGCGGGGAATTCTCTGTACCGGTGACAACATGTGGTGCTGCAGGGTCAGGTTACCACACGCCTCCATTGCCTAGAAAGTCACAAAACATTAATCAAGTCAATAATTTTTGTTCTCATGTTTGATTACCAGTAGTGTGATTGGTGGAAAATCCCTGAGAAGTTATTATGAATAGAAGTGGTTAAAGCAAGAGCTGAGACTCTATTCAGAGATCCATGAAAACTAATTACATTTGTAATGAGAGAAAATCAAGACAATCGTGTTATATTATTCTTCAATAAATCTCTATCCCATCACCATTATCCCCAAAAGCAGGCTTGAAAACAGGAAAGGAAAAAACAATTCTTGCAGCTCACATGAATGTCATCCATTATAGCAGCAAAGCGTGGAGACTTGGCCTGCCACTGGTTGATGAGCGTCATGGCATTGTCAAAGTTGCGTACATACTCCGTGTACATCTTGAGGAATGGTGCAAAACTCTTCATGATGTCTCCTGCAATACATTACTAAGTACAGTATAGTTATCCTCATCCAATCTGGTTTCCATCCTTACCCTTTTAATATTTATATTCATATAGCACAGTATATAATTATAAGTATATAAGCTGTTTATTCATTATCTGAAATATATCATAGCTTTTGATGCTAGGGGTACTTCCTCTGATCAAAAAATTCATCTGATATTACATTACAACATTATAAAAAGTCCAGGGAATGGATTATGCAAGCCTTGCTTGTGCCTTAAACCTCACTGAGACTCTCATCTCAACACCCTTCAGACCATATAGAATCGAGCCCTAAAGATAATCACAGGCTGTACAGCTACCACACCTACAGACCACCTACACCATGAAACCAGTCCTCAAAATCAAGGACCACCTTGACATGAGAGGCACACAAACACTTGCTGCAGCCTCTACAAACCCACACCACCCACTACACTACATGGCAGAACACCCACACATGCCAAGGAACATCAAAACAATACCCAGTCCATGATACCATACACAAATACTATCATCTCTTACACTTTGCCCACCACAAACCAGTCTCCAGAAACATATCCATACTCAGATCACTCACCAATCCATCCAAACACTCAAGAACAACACTCAGCTGCATGCACGACCTCCTAACATCCACCCATCTGAATCCTCCCTTCCCCGTGAGAACAGGGTCCACCTGGCCAGGCTGCGATGTGGCCACCACCCGGCCCTTCTGACATATCAGAAGAAGCTGGATGAAGCCATTGTGGATGCCTGTCCAGGATGCAACACAGCACCCCACTCTATTAATCACATAATGGAAGACTGCAATGTACACAACCACACTCGCCAACAACACAACATACACTCTCTGAGGGCACTGTGGGAAAGCCCGGTTCAGGCCATGGCCTTCCTCAGGGGCAAGGGGCTGCTCGGCCAGACAGCTTGAGGAACTTCAACCACAACAAAAGTTGTTAGCTATTGTTTATGAATTAATTATTTGACTCTGGTTAAAAGAAATTTATTTTACTCACGATATGGAAGATTCTGAAACTCACTGGTTTATGTTAAATACAGTACAGTTGTTACTGCTAGTTTTAAACCAATTTAAGTCTCCTACTATCCTCTCCATTTTTTTTTTTGTTCTTCCTTCAAAGCTTGCTATTCATCCGACTGTATTCCTCTTCTCCTTGTAGCAAAAAGCCCTATCTGTTGGAAATGTCATCAGTTTTTTCAATCTGATTAACAAATGAATCTCAATGATTCTCCCATATCTCTATACAGTACAGTACATTACTCTAACTAATCCTACCCACCAATCAAGCCCAACCAAGCCTCACCTATCTTGGGGTTGAGGTGCCACTGAGCCATACGGTCCTCCAGCTGTGGCAAGAGGAAGTCATGGTGCAACTTGTATATGGACTTGACATTGGAGAACATTTGTGGGATCACCTCTGCTGGAAACATGTGTGCTGCTCGGTTGTCATGGTCCACTCTGAACTGAAACTCCTGCCACAACAAATACTCAATTAGAAAGGTATATATTTCCTGGATGGGGTTTTCTTCGTATGGAGAAATTCATACCAGTGACTAAGAACTGCAGACCACAACTACAGTATTGTACTCTGCAGTCCAGCTGGTGCACTTAGCACTCACAATTATTTTAACATGCTGACCATACATTTAAATGAGTTAATAACATTACAGTACATATAATCAAAGTCTTGTGTTGTGGTATTCCCTGTTGTCTCATTCTTAACATGGTGTATACTGTACAGTACATGGGTCTAAAGGTGACGGTACTGTACCTGGTCTATGAGGTGCAGAACTTTGACATAGGTGCGTTCAGTGTGTAGGAGTTCAAGGGCGATGCGATATGACCGGTCCTTACGGGCATCCAAAGCAGCTAAGTCATGGCAGGAGTCACGGTCACTAGTCGTCACTGAGCTGTGATCCTCCAAGTCTGACGGCTCAGTGCTCACAGCCTGTTTATATAGTAGAATGTGAGAATGAAAAGGCACACAAAATATACACAATTATAATTGTAAATACAAAATGTACTTATACCTTTAAAATTATATTTGGACATATTAGTGGAAGGAACTGGAATGCATAAAAAGTGGACCAAAGAATTTTCATACGCAGTGACAATATAGTACGATAAAATAAATACTGGATAAAACCTCTGATAAATGTGGATTGTACTGTATAGTATGCATCTTTGCAAATACAGTACTTTCTGTATAAGCAGAGTGAACTTAAAATTGTACAAGCTATAAATCATAGCAAAATCTATGCATCATAATTTACTACAGTGTATGTGTTTCACAGGCCGTGTTATATGTTTTTTTAGTAATAAAAAAACAATGAAGTGTTGTAGTGTCTTCGGCAGTAGCCGGCTTTGGGCACCAGGGTAAGATGAGAATGTGAGCCAAGCAAAGATGTGGGGTGAGTCCAGTTTATTTCATCGCTACCACCAAATACACCTGTTCTAAACCTTTTGGTGCATCAAACTGTTTAAAGCCCAATGAATCAACAACATTATAGGCAAGATTGACATCGCCCTAAACAATACCACATATCTCTGCAGGATTACATCAGGGGCTGAGCTTAGGGAATGACGTCATATCAATGTCACGAGTCGGTTGCAAGGTGTCGCATAAGAATTTACCTACGATATCCCTTCGAGTCAAGAGACAAGTGCCTTAATTATGCACTTTTTGTTAATAAAATTGTTGTGAATATTAGTGGAAGGTCTGAAACTATCTCTGCCGGAATATGAGCCAAATCCAACACTTTTTTTTTTTTTTTTTTTTTTTTTTTTCATTAAAAAAGAAACAATATAACATGGCTGTGAAATGCATAGTAGTTAATCTTCAATTACATTTGCCAGTACTGTACTTAAACAAAACAGGCTATTTTCAAATTACTCACTTGAGAATTCCTTTTAGACTCGACATCCATATCTGATAGAGGTGAATGTGGGCGTGAGGTCCTGGAGGGTGAGGGAGCTCTTGGGGTGGTGGGTGTGGTGCGAGTAGAGTGTGAGGTTGAGGAGGCATTGGTGTGGGCGTTGGGTACTCCATCTTCCTCCTCATCGTCGCTTTCAGTCTCACTAACACCGTCACCAAAAGACTCACTAAAGAACTTGGTCTCGGTGCACACTCTGTAACACAGGCACAGGTCAGTGGTGATGATAACTGTAACTGCAGCATGTTAATGTTCCTTTCAATATAAATGTCTCAATAATACAGACCTTCATCTGCTTTGTCTAATCATCTCTCTAGTATAATATAATGAGACAGTGTGGATGGAATGCAAAGGATGGTAAACACCAATTAATGCTACATATTATAAACAACTCATCTTAAACTCAGGTTAAAAATTATTTCAAATAACCAATGTTGCAAGAACTCAGTTTACCTTAAACTAATGCCAGACAGTTTACAACATTATTCATAGTTAATAAATACCGGTACCATTAATTTGTGCTTGACCCTTGGATAAGATTTTTATATCAATATTTTCTATTTCCTCAATGCAATTCTGATGAAATTACCAGAAGGCCTGATTTCTAAAGGATAAAGGGATAATCTCTTCTCTGCAAACTAGTGGGCTCCTGATTCCTCAAAACATTACCATAAAACAGATACCTTACTATACTGTACTGTACATCTGTTATAGAGTATGAAGATCATCTGTTACCTGACATAGCTTGGTGGGATTAATCACTCTTCAAATCTTCCACAAAGGATAGTAAAAACAACCACATCGCAAGCCTTGTATGAAAAATAATACAGCCGCTCGTAGTCTGAGAAAAACCCTAACAAAAACCCGGGTGGAAGCAGACCCATGTGGATGCATTGTCACTTCATTTTATTGAAGGGGTAGATAACATGAAGATACATTTTATGAAATAAAGACACACATTCACTTACTAAAATCCTCAAGATGATATTGTGTTGTGCAAATTATGAAATATTTTGTACATTTGCAATTAGAGCGACTCATTAATTGTGGTGTGGGCATGGGTAATCTATCCACATCACCACGATCTTTATTAACGGTTGTAGAGGGGAATGATACAAGAAGTGGAAAAGATAGCAGAAGGAAAAGTGACAGAAATATGGAAGCACCCTTGTTCTAATGTGGTAAAGTACCCCTGAGCTTCACACAGTACACATATTATTAGTACAGTAGTTCAGACATTATTATTATTATTATTATTATTAGGAAAAATGTAGAGGGGAAGAAATATCTTGGAAACGTTTAGTGATACTCAACTTCCTCTAGCCCTTAATGTTGACCTTTGAAAATATTACACATCACACCACCACCACTAATACCACTACCACCACCAACACTATCCACACCACTGCCTCACTACACCACCAACACCATCCACACCACTGCCTCACTACACCACCACCAATACCATCCACACCACTGCCTCACTATCACCACCATCAACACTATCAGTCTACCTCCACTCCACTACATCATTACCACCAAACCTACACCATCACCACCACTATTCACCACTCCCTCACTACACCACCACCAACACCATCCACACCACTGCCTCACTATCACCACTCCCTCATACCACCACCATCATTACATCATTACCACCAACTTTACACCATCACCACTATCAATATCCTGCACTATCACCACTTCCTCACTACCACACCATTACCATCACCACTCCCTCATTATCATCACCATCACTAAAAACTATCCCTCACTATCACCACTCCCTCACTTCCACCACCATCACCAATCCCTCACTTTCATCACCACCATTATCACTATTCCTCACTTTCCCCATCTCATCCCAACACCACCACCATCCCTATCCCTCACTATCCCCATCCCAACACCACCACCACCACCATCCCTATCCCACACTATCCCCATCCCAACACCACCACCATCCCTATCCCTCACTATCCCCAACACCATCCCCATCCCTCACTATCCCCATCACAACATCACCACTATCCCTATCCCATTCCAACGTAACCTACCCCAGGCCAAAACCACCACCACCATCCCTATCCCTCACCATCCTCATCCCACCACCATTCCCATCCCTCACTATCCCCATCCCAACACCATCCCTACGTAACCTACCCCAAGCCAACATCACCATCCCTATCCTATCCCTCATTATCCCCATCCATCACTATACCCACCCTTTCCCATCCCTATCCCTCACCATCCCCATCCCTACGTAACCTACCCCAAGCCAACACCACCACCATCCCTATCCCTCACTATCTCCATCCCAACACCATCCCTACGTAACATACCCCAAGCCAAAACCACCACCACCATCCCCATCCCCAGCCCAAAACCACCACCATCCCAACACCATCCCCATCCCTCACTATCCCCATCACCATCCCTCACTATCCCCAGCACAACACCACCATCCCTATCCCTTACTATCCCCATCCCAACATCACCACCATCCCTATCCCATTCCAACACCATTCCTACGTAACCTACCCCAAGCCAACACCACCACCATCCCCATCCCAACACCATCCCTTACTAATCTCAACACCACCACCATCCCCATCCCTCACTATACCCACCCCATCCCCATCCCTACGTAACCTACCACAAGCCAACACCACCACCATCACCACCCCTCACTATCCCCATCACCATCCCTTACTAATCCCAACACCACCACCATTCCCATTCCCAACACCATCCCTCACCATCCCCAATCCCAACACCATCCCTCACTATCCCCATCCCAACGTAACCTACCCTAAGCCAATGATAATAGTTCTCGGCCTCACAACGGAGTAACGGTAAACGGAGGAGGTTGGTCTGTCAGAGTAACGGTAGACGGAGGTAGAATCGTTCCTCGACCTCGATCTCAGTGTTACAATCTCGCCAAGTTCCTCCGTCACCTCCTCCTCAACGTCTGTGTCGCTATCGTTGTTGTTGTCGTCTTCGCTGAGGGTGGTTGTGTTATTGTTTGTGGTGTTTTCATCGGTGCCGGCTTTCTCTTTCCATCTTCCTGTTGTTTCTTCTTCTTCTTTTTCTCCTCCTTGGCCTTCCCTTTCTCCTCTAGTTCCTCCTTCCTTTCTTCCTTCTTCTCCTTCTCCTCTCGTTTCTTCCCTGCCTCGTCCAATCTCTCTTTCACTTTCTCCGTCCTCGTGATCCCTACTCTCTCCTCTCTCCCGTTCTGTATCGTGTATCCTCTCTGGTGTGAGTTTTCCCTTGGTGTTATGCCTCGATTTTCTCGTTTCTTCCTCCATTTTGGTTGATATTTGTCTCTCGAGCAGTTTTACTCTCAGCTGTACCCAACCTGATTGCTGCATGTATTCGAAGTCATCCTCTTCGTCTTTGTGTTCCAGTTTCTTATCAGCACAAAACACATCATCTTCCTCTTCGCAGCCTTCCGTATTTGTACTTTTGGCCTTGAAATTTTGGGGTCTTCTCAAACCTTTATCTGCCCCTGATGAGATAAACTGGCTTCCCTTTCTAAAGGTGCCCTTCTTGTTGTTGTGGTCAGCGGCGTCGTCTACCACAGTTGGATTAGTGTCGGCTAAATCCTCGATATTCCCATCCTTATTACCAATCTGATTTGTTCGTATCGTGTCTCCATCCACACTTCCCTCACGATGACTGGACGATGACGGTGTATCACTGATCTTCCTGGAGGGTAACCACGGAATAAAGGAAGCGAGGAAGTTGCCGAAGGACTTGCGTACTGAGAACCTTGCCCAAAAACTCCTGACTCTTGGGGCTTGAGTAACGTTCCTCCTGCTGGGTGATGTGCCACAGTCTGACTCTGACTGTGCCCTGGCTATCCTCGCCTCATACGTTGCTACGGCTTCTCTAGTTTTCCCTTGAATATTCTTTTCGTCTTGTTCTCTTGTCTTGTTGCGGGTCAAGTGTGCCTTGTATGAATCTTGAAGATGTCTCTTGAAGGTGTAAGGGTGACCAAAGGCGTCCCCAAATGACTTTGACCTGTGTCTCTGTCTTCCGGGTGCAATTGGTACTTCCAGACAATCATCACTCTTGACTTCGAGGCTAGGTCCTCTGTCAACGTCTAATTCGGGATCATGAGGAACATCGACGCTAAGTTTTCTTGTGGTGTGGTTTCCCTTCGTACAGTGACCAACGCCAAGTTTGGGGAATTTAAAATCATCAAAACTCACTTTCCTTTTGTTTTCATTTTTTTCACTTGTTGTAGTCGTGACACATTCACCAATTGGTTTTGATAACTCTCGAGCATCACCAACACTACCAACTCTCTCAGCGTCGTCGTCGTCGTTGTCGTCATTAGGAGTCCCAAGGTCAATCGCACTAGCACTTTTCGCTTCGTCACTCTTTTTACTAAGGTGCCAATCGCTGACACTGAGCCTGAGCAATTTGTCGCGGGTTTTACTACACCTCTGGAGGAGTTTGTCCAGACTGCCACTCAGACGACTAGCACTACCTGTCCACCTGCGGCCGCCGCCTCGAGTGACGACAACACTGGCCTTATTCACACCATTACCCTCATGGTCACTTACAAACGCTCGACCCCCAGAGCCAGTCTTTGCTTCAATTAGATACTCCGGGCCAACGGTGTGTGCTCTGTCACCACGTAACCTAACCGACCAGCAGGTTACATTTGTTTTCTCCTCCTCCTCCTCCTCCTGCTCTCTGGTACCGCAATTGGGAATGCTTGATTCTTCTTCACCTTCTTGTTCTCCTTCCTGTTTCATTTCACTTTTTCCATCCTCTTTCGTCCATTCATGAACGTTTAATCCATCACCCCCATCTCTTTCAGTCCACTTACTCTCGTCTGATTCACCTGTTGTATCGCTTTTCATACTCGTACATTGGGTGATGTTTGGACCTCTTCTCACGTCACATCTGGAATCGCTTGAGTGGCGGTGAGGTTTTCCCATGTCACCATCACCATCACCACTCTCCTGCTCCTCCTCTTGTGGCTCCTTATCACTTCCACCATCACCATCAAAGGGGTCACCGCTCCCTGGCATCACCACTGGAGTGAGGGAGGGAAGGGAGAAAGGAATACTGGAAGCTGACGTGCTCACCAAAATTATCTTTCACTTTATCTATTCGTCATTTTAACATGTTCATCACTAAACTACTACTCAGTTCACCACTTTCATTAGTAATCTGTTGTTCATTACACTACATCCATCACTAATCTAAGAGTCAGTTCATCACTTTCCTCACTAATCTGTTCGTTAGTTCAGAAACATATTTATCACTAATCTGCTCGTCATTACACTCTATTCATCACTATTCTACGAGTCAGTTCGCCAAGTTCAGTACTTATTTGCTTGTTAGTTCAACATTATGCATCACTAATCACCTCCCTTTTCACCATTTTCATCACTAAATCAGCTCATCAAATTTCCACATGTGCAACTTGTAACCATTAAGGTGTGATGAAGGAAAAGTATATAATCGTATGAGCGTCGGGAGGAGCATCATATCCCGTGCAGCTTGAGTCACATACAACTTAAAGCTGTGCCTGAAAACTTACGCATCGTAGAAGCTAAATAACCATACACGAACAGCAAGAGTATCGATTAACATCACATTCTCCTTGGTGTGTGGGTGATCGCAGCAGGTATAAATAATGATATCTCCACAGGAATCTTCACACTCCACAAACTTCTCCTCTATACTATCTCTCTCTCCCTCGATCACGTCCTCCCTTCGACCATCATGCACCAGATACAACAACACACTGAGGGCTCTACAGAACATCCTCCGTCACATATACGACAAGGCATCCGGGAGGCCTTCTTATCTCATTCTTCTATGACGCCATAACACTGATTGTCCCCTAGAGGTTGGTTCTGTCAACACGAATAACTGACGTTGTGTGTGTGTGTGTGTGTGTGTATGTGTGTGTGTGTGTGTGTGTTCTTGCATATTTGCTCTTACCTATTTGTATTGACTGACCTTTTGTGTGTGTGTGTGTGTGTGTGTGATTGTGTGTGTGTTTGTCTATTTGTTCTACCCAATTTGTATCTTTACAGGATTGAGTCAAACTCGTAATGTCCCGTTTTTTTTTTAAAGCAAATTATCATATTTTTCTTTAAAGTTATGTATATATGTTTTTGGCACACATCATGTCTTCCGTTCCATTGATCTATTACTCTATTTAGAAAGCTATATTTTTGTATATATTTGTCTCCTCTTCTTTTAATTAATTTGTTACTGTGTCCTCTCATTGTAGGTATTCCTTGTTAAGATTTCTATATCAATCATTTCTTTTTCTGTGACACATTTGTAAAAGCTAATCGATTATTATATATCTTCTCTCTTTCGTCTTTCTTCCAGTTTAGGTAATTTTAGTTTCTTTAGTCTTTCTTCATAGCTTAGTTCTCTTTAGACTTGGTACCCATCTAGTTGCTGCTCTTTGTACTTTTTCTAATTTGGTGATGTTTCTTTAATCGTGGGTTCCATATTACTGCAGTATATTCCAAGGTAGGCCTTATGAAGGATGTGATTATTTTCTTGACCATTTCTTCGTCTATGTAAGTGAAGGTCACTCTCAAATTTGCTAACGATGTAAACATGTGTCTCACTTTTCATTTATATGATCATCTGGTGTCAATTTTTTTTTTATCGTTACTCCCAAAAATCTCTCATTTCTCTACTTCATCTAATAGTTTATTTCCAAGATTGTACTGCCAATTAAACTCCATCTGCCATTTATTACTCCAAGCAACAATTTTGTCCAAGTCTTAATTTTTTACAGCAGCCTTCATTTTTAATTGTTCTTTGTACCTTTGCATCATCAGCAAACATATTCATGTAAGTGCCATCTGTAACATTTACTTCTACACATTTCATGTGTGTGTGTGTGTGTGTGTGTGTGTGTGTGTTTGTGTTTACCGCTGGGGAACTGCCTGTCGTGATGGGGGCAGTAAAATTTACTAATAATAATTTAAGGGTTTAGGCGCTCCTTCTGACCCGAGAGGCTCCCTTTCCCTTAACGAACGAACGACCCCCTTAATCAAAAGAGGAAGTCGTTATCGAACAGGGCCAACGTCTTCCTGTCATAGATACATACACACACCCCCGCCAACCAGCCAACCAGCCAGCCAGCACCACAGTCACCTACTATACTCATGGAGACCCTACAACAACAACAACAACAACAACACTCTGGACGGGGCACAGGGCCAAGCAAGAGGTCATCTTCCTACCTACCTAATATTTTGACCTTATAGGAATTAGCTCGCTTTGTGGATAGGGTCGTAGTGGATGAGTGAGTGAGTGAGTGAGTGAGTGAGTGAGTGTGTGTGTGTGCTGTTCTATTTTTATTATTATTATTATTATTATTATTATTATTTTCTTTGGGGGTTGGGGGTCGATTCGAGATGAGTACAAACAAACACACACACACTAGCATACATAGAAAAGTTCGTGAATGATTCCCATAATACTTGGAATAATACTTGGTCCATCAGTTCGAACAGTTTGGGGGTCGATTCGTAATGAGGATTGATTGTTGGATTGATATTAGGCGCCGCAACAACGTGGTCATATAGCGCCAGAAAAAGATAAAGAGAGAGAGAGAGATGAGACAGCAGCAAAGCAGGAAGGAAGTAGAAACCACTAATACAAACAATTATTATGCACTAGTGTGGAAAAATTATGTAAGTACAGTCACGAGCACTAATAAGTATACAGCTTTTAGTCGAAGCTCTGAACAGTCCATAATAATTAGCAACTAAGTCATTCCAATGGAGATCTTATTGTGCTGCATTTGTTTACTGTCTCTATAGGTATTCGAAGCACACCTGGATACTTATTATTGCTCGTGACTGTACACACACTACTAATCCCTAATAAGCCACACGGGAATGTTTGTTTGTTTGTTTGTTTGTGTTGGGATTTGTCGCTCAAAACCATGTGTGGAAAAATTAAAACAACAATTAATTAAGAAGAATATTGAACACTTCCTCGCAAATACAAACTACAAATATTAAGAAAAGATTGATTGCACATATACACACATACATACATACATACATATAAATAATAATTCAAACATTTCCCCGCGAATCAAAACAGAAAAACGAAAGAAAAATTACACACACACACACACACACACATACACTTCCCCACAATTAAAAACGAAATATAAACAAAAGAAAAATTACACACACACACACACACACACACACACACAGACATCATAACTTTTCTCTGTGACTGTGGACACCAAGAAGTTCTCTCTAACCTACAAAAATGTCAGTCAGCGAATCCACCTCCCCGAAACGAGTCTTACCCTGCGTGACGTCACATGCGGGCTGCTGGGTGAGTGGTTTAGCCCTCTGTGATTTTCTTTTATATACTTACAAGGCTTTCTGTGTGTGTGTGTGTGTGTGTGTGTCTCTCTCTGTGTGTATGTGCGTGTCTCTCTCTCTCTCTCTCTCTGTGTGTGTATGTGCGTCTCTCTCTCTCTCTCTCTCTCTCTCTCTCTCTCTCTCTCTCTCTCTCTCTCTCTTGGACGTTGTTATTGTCAATTTATTTTATCGAGTAATACACTGCGCTTATTATTATTATTATTATTATCTTTTTTTTTTTAGTTTATATCCGTTTCCCAATCTATTCACGTCACGTTTTTTATATTTACGCATGAATCTCGTTTCCGCTTCCCTAGTTTTTTGTTTTTTTTCGTTGTATTATTATTATTATTATTATTGTTGTTGTTATTGTTGTTGTTGTTGTTGTTGTTATGTTTACGCCCGTCCCCCCCCCCCCGCCTCTGACTGGCTGACCGAGTGAATCCCCCTCCCCCCACCCCTATAAAGTTCCCACCAGCCCGCATAATATACCCCCACCCCCCATACCCCCACCCCCACCATCACCCTCTTCATGTTAATGCTATAATGGCTTAAGATGGTGTGTGTGTGTGAGTGTGTGTGTGTGTGTGTGTGTAAAAAAATGGTGTACATACTTGAAAAAGGCAACACACACAAACACACACACACACACACACACAGGAAGAAAAATACAGGCTACTATTATAATTAATGATTCAAAACACACACACACACACGGACATACAGAAAGAAAAATACAGGATACTTTTATAATGATGAATCACAAACACACCCACACACACACACACACACACACAGAGAAAGAAAAATACAGGATACTATTATAATGATGATTCACACACACACACACACGCACACACACACACACACACTTTTTCGTCCCTTCCAGATAACCATAGAAAAAGGTTGATACATTTTTCTGACACGATTCATAACTAAAATTTACAGAATTAATTACAAACTAAATTACAGAAACACAACAAAATTATAATAATATAAATAAGAGAATAAAAAGTGACACACGGAATAAAGAATAGAAAAAAATAAATAAACAGAAAAAAGGAAAGAAAAATGAAGAAATCGTATAATGAATTTGAGAGAGAGAGAGAGAGAGAGAGAGAGAGAGAGAGAGAGAGATGGGAACAAAGATGTATTTCAAATGTCACAAATATGAGAGAGAGAGAGAGAGAGAGAGAGAGATGGCAACACAGAAGAGAAATTTCAAATGCCAAATATGAGAGAGAGAGAGAGAGAGAGAGAGAGAGAGAGAGTGAATTAACCAAGTATAATAATCACCAACCCACAAATTTCTTCCCATTCATTTCATAGTGTCTAGTAATTATGTTTATATTATCGTGACAGAAGAATCTTAGCCATGTAAATGACTTATGAAACTATCGTAATAAAATGAAATGAATTAACTACCAGACAGATTTTGTGAATATGAATACCTATACTGAGTTTGTTGGATATAATTAATTAAGACTGACAAGTGTGGTTGGTTGGTTGGGAAGTAAGGGACCCTGTGATGTAGTCAGAAAATTGGAGGTAAATGAGTCCTTCAAATATTGACACGAAACACACACACACACACACAACACACACACCTATATAGGAGCTTGTTTCGTGGCATGGTCGGGTGGAATCAGAAGCCTCCAATTTTCATACACGATCACAAACAAACAAAAAATACCACTGAGGAATCAACTCAAGATG